>RCUC01139710.1:0-41966 GCA_003697995.1 Taxidea taxus jeffersonii
CAGGAGCACCTGGATGGCCCAGTCAGTTAAGCATCTGACTCTAGATTTCTGCTTAGGTCATGATCTCAGGGTCATTAGACTGAGCCTCTGGTCAGGCTCCACACTGCATTCAGAGACCAATCTTGAAAATAGAAAAGTTTCAGAAAGGATGGGCTCCTTTAGGTCACCTAAATGGGCAGGGTGGGGAGTTGAAGCTCTTTGCTGTGGACTTCCCAGAGCCTGGGCTGTATGTCTCCCTGAGGAAGGAGGTGAGTGGGTTAAAGGGTTGCCAGGTATGCCTACATGCTGCACAGTAACGAAATTAATCCCAAGAGAAACAAGCTCCACATTGAAATCCTTGGTTAGCCTACAGATCCCTTAAAGACACATAGACACACACACACACAAATATTTAAGAGAATTCTAGCTAAATGAAATTTAGTCTCTCTCCATCCACCACTGGGACCTAAATAGCCAGGGTTGATGACACTCACTTAAGAGTGGCCTTGTTGGATTTTGTGGTGATCTGGCCTAAGTGTATGACAACTTGAGGTAGTTTCTGTTTTCTAGACTTATGACAGGGGTCCACGTTACAACTTTTATGGAAGTCCTAGAGGGAGAGTGATTAAGATAAACACCCCATGATCTGGAACATGAGGAAAGATGCTTGTATCTATAGCTATATCTAAGGTTTCAATCTTACCTGGATTTTTTTGGAGTTTTGTATTTTGGGGTTCCTAGTTTCTGATAGTATGTAAGACATGGGCATTAAATGGTACAGGAAAGACTTTCCTTTCATGTTCTGAATATTAAGGGCTTTACCCTTTCTTTCTTAAGACAGTAGCTTTCTTTGATACGGGGTTTTGCTGTAGGACACAGCAAGAGGAAACACTGTGCTTCTTTTTGATTATGACCTTCTGAAAAACCAAAGCTTGTGAGAGTTTTGTTATCATTAAGTAAATTTTTTGTTCTATCCCTGAAGATCTGTTCTTAAATCCTAAACCAATGAGGTTATTGGCTGGCATGTTATTCTGAAATATTTGGGCTTTTGACTAATATGAGAGCTTGTCAGAGATCAGGCAAGCATTGTCTTATATCCTCGGATCGTCATCTGTTTTCTGCATTGCAAGGTTTCTTCTTGTCCTTCCTTCAAGGCTGGGGGTGTCTGTCTTCCCTCATTGTTTACTAGTACTGTGGTCCCATTCACTTGTAGCTCACCTTTTTACCGAATATTTTGTACTGCAGTGTGCTTGTGAAATCCCCCACCTCTGAAGGGCTCTCATAGGGTTTCTTCTCAGCCAAGTAAACAGTGGTGAGTGACCAGTGTGAGAAGAAACGAGAAAGAGCACTGTTCTAATAATTGCCCTCCTGAATATAATCTGTCATCAGTCAGCTGGTCTGTCTCCTTCTTGAACAACCCCATGGGCCCACATGTGTTCTGACATAGGTTATCCAAAAAGCCAACAGAACACACTAGTTAAACAATCACATTTTGCATTTAAAATCTTCTTAAGGGGCGAATACAATTTTTCTGTAAGAGAAGGATTATAGTTCGGTTGTGAGGACATGGAAACAAGTCTGAGGAAGGCTGGCAGCCTGTTAAACAGGAAGTTTGTGATGAATGGTTTTTAATCAAGTTGTAACCATTCATGATAGCTTTAAAATTCCTGTTTATAGGGGCGCCTGGGTGGCTCAGTGGGTTAAGCCTCTGCCTTCGGCTCAGATCATGATCTCAGGGTCCTGGGATCGAGCCCCGCATCGGGCTCTCTGCTCAGCAGGGAGCCTGCTTTCCTCTCTCTCTCTGCCTGCCTCTCTGCCTACTTGTGATCTCTGTCTGTCAAATAAATAAGTAAAATCTTAAAAAAAAAAAATTCCTGTTTATATATCCCTTTGCTTCCTATCACAAAATAGCCAGCCTTTATTTCCTCAGCTTTGTGTCCAGGGATGCACTAAGTGCTTTCTATACACATGCTGCTGTTCAGTCCCTAAGCGTCGGGTGTGACTGACTGTCCCGTGTAATCAGTTTCACAAATGGCAAGACTGAGACAGGCTTAGCGAGATCAAGGCACTCACTCAGGGTGGACCGGTAGTCAGCCTGACCCTGGGTTCTGCCTCTCTGTGTGCTTCCCGGCAAACGTGAAACTTCTCAGGGTGCTCATGAGTTCTTATATTTGTCTTTTTGGTGTTGTTTTACATGAGAGCATAATCTCCCACATGCTTTTTTTGCTGGAGGTTCTCTAATGTAGTCATATTTTCCTTCTTTGGAATGATTTGAGTCAGAGAAAGCTGTTTAGAGCTAAATGTGTATCTGTAGCCATTTGAGAATCTATAGCTAAGAATTGGCTTGGCTAGGGGAAGGATGGTGCACGTTCTTCATACTTGTTCTACATTTCTTCTCGGAGTAAAGCCCCATGTGCTTCTCTTTTTTGTAAATGAACACTCATAAATTTTTCATCTGCATTTTAATCTTTCCAAACTCTCTTTTCCCTAATGTGAAATGGGGATGTTAGGCCAGATGATCTTCCCAGTGTCTTCTAGTTTGCGAATCCTATGAGGCCGTGAGTCCTTTCTTCACAGCCCTGGGCTCACTGGAGAGGCCTGAGTCCTCCTCAGTGCAGACCCTGGGGGAGAGTGGCCTATGGGATCACTGGTGTCCAGGCAAGAAGGATAGGTTCCTGGGCAGTGATACCAGCCTTTTGGAAGAAGAGCTGAATGCTGCTGGAGCCTAATGTGTAAGCATGTAGATTAGCTATTCACAGCAGATCTTTTATTACAACACTTTTCAAAGTTGAATCTATATGCTGGCTATTGATAGCGTGTCTATTGACGTCACTTGTAAAAAGAACAGTTGGCAAACGGTCACGTTTTCCCTCTGTTTGCAGGCAAAATGGATTATTTTACAAAGTTGTTTTATTAGCAACTCTAGTGGGAACTCTGTTGAATACAGATTATTCCGACTTTCTCCTTAGTTTGTTTTCACTCGTAGAAGTGCAGGAAGAGATGGTGTAAAAGAGAGGAAGCAGGAGGAGGGAGGCAAGTCCATGCTGGGAGTCTGCAGAACAATTACATGCATTGGCAGAGTTCACAGAAATTAGATAAAATGCTTTTGGAAAAATCTAGTTTGTCTAGCATTTTGAAAGAATTTCTAGAATTTCTAGAACAACAAGTTCATTTAGTCATGTGTTCCAGTGTCTTAGTTTGAAGTTCTTTTTGTTTGACTTGGTGACTGTTGCTCACACCCACCCTGTGGCAGGGTGATGGGCAGTTCTAGGCTGCAGGGGCCCCTGGGGCCTTTCCATTTTCCTGTGGGTCCCCACAGCCTCCTGACACACGCTTTCCCCAGGGTGCTGCTGGTACCTGAAGTTCACACTTAGTTGCTTTGCTTTTCTGCCATAAAGCGTAACCCTTTAGAATTAAAGCAGATAATAGTTGTAAATTTATTATGCAGTGAGCTAGAAAATTAGTTTTGTAAACTAGTCTTTGTAAGCAGAATTATTCCCACTCCCTCAAGATGCATTCATATAACCTTAGTCTTAAGTATATTCTTTTGCTTCTTCTTACTGATGGAGGAGCCAAGGAGGTGGGTTTTCTAGCTGGCAGCAGTGCTGCACACAGACTCATGAAACCTTGGTCTGAATCCTAGTTGGACAGTTTGTTTTCTGAGCCTCAGTTTTCCCATTTCTAAAACAGGTTCAATAATATCTGCTTTATAACGATCTTCCAAGTGTGGGATCAGATGAGGGCTTTTTGTTTTTTTCAAGATTTTATTTATTTATTTGACAGAGAGCCAGTGAGCACAAGTAGGCAGAGAGGCAGGCGTGGGGTTTGGAGGGGGTGGGGGGATTAGGCTCCTTGCTGAGCAGAGAGCCCAGTGAATCCCAGGACCCTGAGGTCATGACCTGAGTTGAAAGCTGAGGCTTAATCCACTGAGTCACACCCAGGCGCCCCAAGATGATGTTTTAAAAGCAGTTGTATATAAAGTAAAATTCAGACATAAAGTATGAAGGCCACCTTAAGTTTATGGTTTTGTTTTATTTTTTGGTTAAACACAAAGACCAGAGTAGTCTTAGAACTGCCAGCAGGAAAATAAGTAGAGTGATGGCAAGAGCCATGGCTAAGAGGTGATGGTCTCCATGCACACCAGTGGATAGGCTAGATGGAGCCAGCTTAAGTCAGATGGCAGAATTCAGGATGATGAGGGTCCAGGTACAGAGAAGTGGTCAGGAAGGAGCCCGGGGCAGGGCAGGGGCAGTGGGGAGATGCAGACCAAGGGCTAGACTAGACTTTCTCCAACACAGGTCTGGGTGGCCAAACAGTTTGCTAGACTTGACTCTGGGGTTGGTCTGCTCCCTAGATTTTCTTTGTTCAGGCTTTTGGTAGACTAGAAGCCTACTATAATAGACTAGGAGTGTCTAAATGTTTCTGTAAAAATCACATACTCTCTCCAGTGTCCCATTTATTAATGTGTACTATAACAATACATTGCATACATTATATAACATATTTGCAAATATAAATTTAAAATGAATAAAAAACTTAGAAGTAAATGTGTGAAGATTTCTTGGTTGTGCTTTAGTGACTCTCTGATCACTGCTTTAGACAGAGGACTGGGAGCATCCTAGGGAGAGGCCAATTCCTGTTCTGTGTCCTCAGGGTCTCTAGGGTCCAGCCTCAGAGCCTAGCTTAATTCCAGCCAGGGAGGCAGAGGACCAGCAGGGCTCAGTCATAACCACCCCCGAGGAGATACCAGACTGTGGTCTGTGGACTGCGGCCTGTGGCCCATGTAATCCCTGCCACTGTTCCCCCCATCACATGCTGGTTTAGCCCAGAGTGTGGCAAGCCCACAGCCGTGTGTGATGCCCACATGCAGGGTTCTGAGAAGACTTCAGGGTTCTCGTGAAACTTGCTGGCAAGGGTAGTAATGGACCAGCTTTGGTATCTGAATTCCTTCCTTATTAACACCTGTCTGCAGCACCCGAGACACTATCTAGTGCACAGAGAAAACCTCTTAGCTCTTACCCCAAACTGGTCTGTTTTTCCAGTACCTTACATGTAAAAAGTCTTATGTTAATGGCAACAGTGCAAGGTATGATCATAAATAAGACCAATGGTTAATATAGATAAGTCTTTAAAACACAGATGTGTAATTTTGTAGGTATCATTATCCTAATAATAAGGGCAGCTAACACTGATTGAGGTAAGCACTTTACCTGTGTTATCTCATTTCATCTCCACAACAACCCTGTAAACGCAGAACCTATTAATCCATTCAACAGATATACTTGAGTGCCTCTTGGTGATGGAGCTGTGAGGATACAGTGTATGAGAAGACAGACCAGGGCCTGAGCTCATGCAGCTTACATTGTAGTGGGGAGCCAGGCCCTCCCTCAAGGGACCACACATAGCAGAATCGTAACTGTGGTGAGTAAACAAGGTCCTGTGTCAGAGAGCCTTAGAATGAGATGGTCCCAGAAGAGAGGGACAGTTGGGCTGAGAGAACAGTTGGAGGAGGTTGGGTGATGGTGACCATTGGCAGGATAATGTCAGCGCGCCTGGACAGTTGTTTGTGCATCATTTTTTGTCCCAAGTGGCTGTTCAGGTGGACTTGTTCTTGCCCCAGGTAGATCATAGATCATAAAACACCTAGAGGGCAGACTCTGCCTAATGCCTTCTCTTGCCCTTCCCTGCACCTAGCACAACATAGGTCTCAACAAATGTTATTTGGCGTGAATCGGTGCATGGGCAGGTGGGTAAAGATGTGTAAGATACTACGTCTTCCCTGTGATGGGCTTGGGACGACTGTCAACAGATATGCATTGGGTTTGTTTTGTGTGCGGAGCGTGAGTATTTGTGCGTGCACATGCACGGAGCATCTCCTAGGGGCTTTCAGGTTAGGAAATAAAACTGTCCTTCAGCCCTTGGCCTTTAAGCGGCTTGGAATCCATTGAGCTCATGAAATCGAGCACCTGGGAATCAGAAGCAGGTGGAACAAGCGAATGCATACCTTGTGCAGCTGCTCCTGCCCCCGACAGGACCCACTGGGTTCCTCAGGTGTCAGGTGGGACTTCCCAAGAAGAATGTGCTGCCCTGCTTAGAGCATGCTGCAGAGAGGGTATGTGCAAAGGAAATCCAGCTCAGCATTAGTAAAAAGCCCAGACTGCAGTGAAATGCAGCTGGTGGAGAGGAAATTTGCTGATGTGTCTTTTTGCGGGTGGGTGGGGGGGCTGAATGGCGTCATATAAAAACTCAGGATTTGGGTAAGTGGCTTTCAGGGCCCGAGTTTTCTGTCTCCACAGCCGAGTTTTCTGTCTCCACAGCCTGCCTGGTTTCTCGGGTACTGTTTTGTTCATCAAGAACTGAGTAGCTCCAAGCACCGGCAGTCGTGTGGCTGTGCTGCATGGTTCACAGGAGCACTATGGTTCCCGAAGCCGTGGCTGTGTCCCACAGGGATCTGCAGACATAATACTGTTAATAGCAGCACACATTTTACAAGCTTTGCCTATTGGCCGCCCCTGCCCCCTCCACCAGAGCCCCGCTGGCTGTATGAAAAACAGGAATTTTTGTAACAAGCCCTGCACAGCAAACCTTTTCCTGTTTGGAAAAAAAATTTTTCTAATTGTTGGCAAAGTTAGAAGACAGCTCTGTTACTCAAAGAGCGACCTGAAATGTCCTCTTAGAAAAATATGGAGCGTGATGTTTTGATAAGTAGGGGATTGCTGTGGACCCCCTTTTTGGTGGGGGGAAGTATCTTAGTAGTGAGTTAGTGTATGTCCCACCTGAGTTAGTTGAATGCTTTCTAAACTTTTTGAAGATTTCATCATTACACATTCTGCAGTCTTGTTAAAAATGTCCCCTAATTGCAGTCCCAATGACCTGATGTAATTATTGTATGTGTTGGAGAGCTGCACCACCCTCTCAGGCAGTGCAGACAGCCAGGAAGCCGTTATCTGGGAGGATCTTCCCCCTTTATCATTAACTAAATGTGACAAGGACAGGAGTCAAGCTTCCTCTCCTCCAGAGATTTCATGTGGCTTATCTGTGTCTGTTATGTTCCAAGAACAAGATAGTCATGATGGAATATTGTGCAAATGTCCAGACTTCCACCCTATAGAACATGTCACAGGGGTGGAGTGCTTGGCTCCCTTCCAGGTCTACCCCAGGGACCTCCTGTCCCCCCGCACCCCTGCTTTCTTCAGGACAGATTTAGAACTTGGTGTGCTGGTGTTGGTGGCCCTGGAGATGAGGCTGTGGCTCTTGGAGCATACATAGGTGTGTGTGTTTAAGATACCTCTGTAGGGTTTAGAGACTCTTTGGGAATAAAATACACCATTGTAGAAATGTAGTCCTTGGCCTCTTTTAGGGGTTCTTATGTACTTAAAGTCTTCCTCAGAGCTTGTCTGGAGTTGAGGATAGGTCAGGAGATGGGAAGGAAGGGGAAAGTCTAGAAAACAAAAAAGACTGGCTGCCACCCACTTGCACACCTACCCCAGCGCCCAGCCCAGAAGCCCCCGTTCAGGGCCATGTCTGCCCTGCACTCATGGTATGCGCTGTCACAAGGGCTTGTCACGTCGGTGTTCTGTTGCAATTCTTGGGTGGAATGTAGTACAGAGGGTCAGAGGGCATTTTGAAATAGGGATTTCTCAGCCCTGGCTGTCCGGCCTTACTCTACTCAGACTTTCGCATCTCTTTTTAGAAAGGGAGATTTATTTTTCTTTTCTGTTTCCAGTCTCTTTTTAATAAGAAAGAACTTGAATTCATTGTTTTTGTTGAAGCCTGGCCCTGTCCTGCTGTGCAAAGGCTTTCTGGCACAGCGATGGGCACTCAAGCATCTACATCCCACATGAATGGCAGAAGGATGTGGACATTGTGGCTGCATCCCCAGCTGACTACGATCCAGCCAGAGCCTTCTTGTGGTCAGGGAGAGGGGCCACAAGAGGTCCAGGGGGCTCAGTCTGCTAAGCCTTGTTCCTGGTTGGCAGAGGGCGCCAGGGAAGGCTTGAAAGTCATGCTCCCTGTTCCCAGGTGTCTAGGACTCCCAGAATCCTGCTCCTGGACCTGGGCTCAGGGCCCTGATGACAGAGGCTGCTGAATGAGCAGCTAGGAAGGGTCTGCTGTGTGCCCTGTTCTATATGGGGAACAAAAAGCTACAAGACAAGGGACAGGAGATCCTTGGAGTCCTTCCTTTGGAACCCATTGTTCCTTTTCCATATGTCCTTTCCATATGTTCCTTTTCCATATGTCCCTGGGGCTCCCCAGGTACTGGCAGTCTCACCACACGTCCATTAGAGGAATCAGCTTTGTTGTTTGCAGCCTGGCTTTGCTGCTTTTGCCAGAGCTTGAGATGGTCTCTGGCCTCCTGTATGTTTGGAGTTGTGGGTGTGTGCTTGCCTTACCACTAAGCTCCAACCCACATCCCCAGTGAATTGGAAGAGGGGAGCAGGGTTCAGATTGGCAATATCCTTGAGCCCCCAAAGTTGGGATCTGGTACCTACTTCTTGGGGACTGCTTACCATGTGCCAGACACCACTGGACATTTTATAAACTCTGTCATTCAATCTCTCGCATAGCCCTAAATGGGTTTATTATTTATCTCTGTTTTACAGATAAGGAAGCTTAAGACATCTAGGGGCCAAGCAGTCTCCCAAAGTCAAGTTGATTTTCTTTACTAATTGTGTTAGGCATACCTGTGGCACGATTTAACCGTGGAGCCCCTGTACTTAGTGGCTGAAGCATGGCGCTTTGTACTGCCACCGCTTCTTCTCCCTGATCCAGGGGGTCTTTTTGGACAGAGCTTGACCTCCGATGCAGTGACTGATGACGTTCAGTTAGTTGTTTAGGGGAGGAGGGGGTGGTGAACAATACTGGAATTTAAATTCTCCCCCTTTTTGGCAGTTCAACTTTCTAAAATAAGAAATATGATCCTGTTTATCTTATGTTCACCTATATTTGCCTAATGGACTTGAAAAGTAGAAAGGAATCTAGGTCTAACTAGTTTTCAGGCTTTTAATTCTTAACTAAGAATATACCCTGCTTCACTTCTTTTTTTTCCATAATCATGTGGACCCAGTAATATAAAACTTCTCACTTGTGAAAATGGCGTATGTGCAGTCTGAAGAGAACTGGTAGATAGAACAGGAAGGGTTTTTGATAGCACTTAGTTACAGAGTGCTATTTGCATAGCATTGTAGCCAAGCAGAAACTTAAGTGGCTTTAAAACCATCTCATGTAATTGCCTTATAAAATATAGCTATATAAAAGATGTCTATAATAGTGCTTATTTAATTTTGTCCCTTCATTACAGTAAGATGCACATGCTGTTTTTAAGATAAGATACTGTTTCTCTTGTACTGGTTTGAGCTCTTTTATAGTGAAGTTCAGAACCCATATGATTGTATGGATTGAAATCTGTACCACAAACTTAAAAATTTTTTTTTACTTGTCTTACTTGTCTACCTATACTGAATAGTAGATATTCCAACTGGAGAAGTATTGTGTTTCTAACATAATGTTTTGCTTTACAGAATTCAATTCGCCATAATCTGTCCCTACACAGCAAGTTCATTCGTGTGCAGAATGAAGGAACTGGAAAAAGTTCTTGGTGGATGCTCAATCCAGAGGGAGGCAAGAGTGGAAAATCCCCCCGGAGAAGAGCTGCTTCCATGGACAACAACAGTAAATTTGCTAAGAGCCGGGGGCGGGCTGCTAAGAAGAAAGCATCCCTCCAGTCTGGCCAGGAGGGTGCTGGGGACAGCCCAGGGTCTCAGTTTTCTAAGTGGCCCGCGAGCCCTGGCTCTCACAGCAACGATGACTTTGATAACTGGAGTACATTTCGCCCTCGAACTAGCTCAAATGCTAGTACTATTAGTGGGAGACTTTCTCCCATTATGACCGAACAGGATGATCTTGGAGATGGGGATGTGCATTCTATGGTGTACCCGCCATCTGCTGCAAAGATGGCGTCTACTCTACCCAGTCTTTCTGAGATAAGCAATCCTGAAAATATGGAAAATCTTTTGGATAATCTCAACCTTCTCTCATCACCAACGCCATTAACTGTTTCCACCCAGTCTTCACCTGGCACCATGATGCAGCAGACACCATGCTACTCATTTGCACCGCCAAACACCAGTCTGAATTCACCCAGCCCAAACTACCAAAAATATACATATGGCCAGTCCAGCATGAGCCCTTTGCCCCAAATGCCTATGCAAACACTTCAGGACAACAAATCGAGCTATGGAGGTATGAATCAGTATAACTGTGCACCGGGACTCTTGAAGGAGTTGCTTACTTCTGACTCTCCTCCCCATAATGACATTATGACAGCAGTTGATCCTGGGGTCGCCCAACCCAACAGCCGGGTCCTTGGTCAGAATGTGTTGATGGGCCCTAATTCAGTCATGTCAACCTATGGCAGCCAGGCATCTCATAACAAAATGATGAACCCCAGTTCCCACACCCACCCTGGACATAGCCAGCCAACATCTGCAGTTAATGGGCGTGCCTTGCCCCACGCGGTCAACACCATGCCCCACACCTCGGGTATGAACCGTTTGGCCCCAGTGAAGACAGCTTTACCAGTGCCTCTGTCCCACCCCATGCAGATGAACACCCTAGGGGCCTACTCCTCCATGAGCAACTGCAATGGCTATGGCAGGATGGGCATTCTCCACCAGGAGAAGCTCCCCAGTGACTTGGACGGCATGTTTATTGAGCGCTTGGACTGTGACATGGAGTCCATCATTCGGAACGACCTCATGGATGGAGATACTTTGGATTTTAACTTTGACAATGTGTTGCCCAACCAAAGCTTCCCACACAGTGTCAAGACAACGACACATAGCTGGGTGTCAGGCTAAGAGTGAGTTGTGAACAGGTAAGATCACCCCACTATCAAAAGACCTTCTGAAACCAGAGCTTGAAAGAGAGGAACACAGTAACTTGCCGTGTATCTTCACAGTTGGGCCTCCTCTGATGTCAGCTGGCTGTTCCTTGCAGAGAGGCGTCTTTTATCATGCACTCTCTGCCCTTTTTACAGCTCATAAATTTTTTGTTTAAGCTTAAGCATAAGGAAGCTTCCTTTGACTGCTTTAAAGATTTTCTTCTGACAGTTAGATGGCTGCATCTTTTTAGTAGCTCTTCAATAAGTGAATATGCTTGATACAAATCAACTACTGCAGTTTTTTCTTAGAATTTCCCTCCCCACTGAATGATGTTGGAGCTGTTGAGAAAGCTCTAGCTTCCCCTCACTCCCAAGCATGTCTGTCACTCTAATATGTTAAATTGAATTTATTTTAATTTGGTTGTATTTTCATTGTGTGTTTTTTCTAGGCTACACTTAAAAGTACTTCAGAGTGTCTGACAGCAGGAACTGAGAGAAGCAGTCCAAAGATGTCCTTCACGCCTCCTTTTCGTTTCTTGATTTAAAAAAAAAAAAAAAAAGTTTCTTTTTTCCTTTCGTCAGACTTGGCAGCGAAGACACTTTTCCTGTACAGGATGTCTGCCCGATGTTTGCAGGTTCTGTGCTGCTGTAGATAAGGACTGTGCCATTGGAAATTTCATTACAATGAAGTGCCAAACTCACTACACCATATAATTGCAGAAAAGACGTTTGAATCCTGGTGTGCTTTCAAGTTTTGTACATAAGCAGTAGCTACAGAATTGTATTTGTGTGTTTTGCGGGTTTTTTGTTTTTTGTTTTTGTTTTTTAATATATCCATTTGGTCCAAGGAAAGTTTATACTCTTTTTGTAATACTGTGATGGTCTCATGTCTTTGATAAGTTAGACTTTCGTTTGTACTACCTGTGTTCCGCTGAACAGACGAACCACAGAGAACCAAGCTCTCCATCCTGAGCATCCGTGGAACAGCTTTGGGCCTGTTCACACAGCCACACAATTCACATGAGAACCGATAGCCTGTTATCAGTCTGCTGAATTCATGGACTTGTCAAACACCTTTTTTGGCGGGGGCGGGGGGGGTGGTGGAATAGATTAAATGCCAGCTTTGTACAGGTCTTTTCTATTTTTTTTGTTTGTTTATTTTGTTATTTGCAAATTTGTACAAACATTTAAATGGTTCTAATTTCCAGATAAATGATTTTTGATGTTATCGTTGGGACTTGAGATCATTTTGGAATAGATATTGAACTGTAATGTTTTCTTAAAACTAGAGTCTACTTTGTTACATAGTCTGCTTGTAAATTTGTGGAATCCCAGATATTTGCAGCATCCATAATTTTCATTTTGTATTTCTAACTGGATTAGTACTAATTTTATACGTGTTTAACTGGTTTGTACACTTCGGGATGCTACTCGGTGTTGTTTCTGACTAATCTTAAAATCATTGTAATTAGTACTTGCATACTCAACGTTTCGAGCTCTGTTTTGGCAGAAGAACGATGTATAGTTACAGACATTTTGCGTTTCATGTCTAGGAGAACTTAATACTTTTTTTTAATGTATGTATTTGAAAAACTCCCATCTGCTCCTGTTTTCCTGTGAACTAAGTGCATGCAGAGCATTGAGTCCTCTGATAGATGCCTGTGTGCTGTGTTCCTTCAGTTGCTCCCGAGGGGCCTCATGATGTCATCTGTGGCTCAGAAAGGGAGTCTTGCGTCTAAAACTGTGCTCATGCTCCTCTCTCAGAACTGGGAGTTGGGGTCAATCTAACCTTTCTGAGCTGAGCTTCAGCAAATGTTTCCCCTCATCCTTCTGTGCTTTTATTTTGGTGTAGGTGGAGGTTGGTTTTGTAGCTCTGCCTCAAAGGATTATGTTAAGACTCACACACTTCATCCCTCCCTCCCTTCTGTCCTGCAGATTACGTAGCACACTGTGGAAATTTAGGTGAAAGGAGGAAAATTTAAAATAGGACTTTACTGATGTGCAGAACACTTTGTGTCCCTGAGTGCAGATGGCTACCAAAGGGACTAGAACTTGTTAAAAATTGGGGCAGTTAATTGGAAAACCTGACAAACCAGCTATAAGTTGTTCTTGAATTTATTTTCAAAGCTCTTAGTGTAAGTTAGAAATTGGAAAATTTCTTTAGCCTTTAGCAACCTCAGCTATAATTCTGTGTCATTATGTTTTAATATTTTGCAGTTACCTATAACTGACAGACCAGGTTAATTGGCTTTGCATCCCATCAGTATTTTCAAGTCATGTGGAATGCCCTAAATCAGCACAATAAAAGGAGCAGGTGTCCAAAAGTGTTCCTCTTGCCTTTTTGAGAGGTCTCTGGTTTCTTTCTGTGTACTTAGCCCGGATCACACTTGCTTTGTCTTGCATGTGAATTGCGGATCTGTTGGCTTGGTTTTTCCTACATGTTTAACAAGAATACAAGTGTTCCTGAAAGATTTCCTATACGAGGCCAGGTCTCTTGTAAGCTTCCCACTGTGACTTCTGCTATTTTGAAAATTCATTGAATAGCCTCCTCTCCAGCCATCTTCACCGTTGGCCACTCTGAAATATGTCTGGTTTTGGAAACCATCGTTCCTCTAAGCAGTGCCTTCTGCGTATGTATGTGATAGAACTCGTTGGTGCCAGAGTCCTTGGGCTCCCAGTCCTGTTGTCGTGTCCACCTTCTTTCCTCCTCTTGTGCCCTCATACAATGAACCTTAGAGCCCCCCATTTGTTCATTAAAGAGGCAACTACAGCTGAAATCATTCTTAAAATCTTACTACATCCTAGAGTAACTTTTAAAAAGATGATTCTTCCTCCTGAGTCTATGTAAATATCTTTTTTTCCTTCCTTCTAGTTTTTTCTTTGTGTTGAGATTCTGACATGAGTCTTGGGTATCTCTCTGGGATACAGTGAAGTCCAGTGAAAGGCACCTTGTCTATTTTGAAAACAAACATTATGTGACCTCTGGTAATTCTTTTTCTGTATGAATACTGACTTTCTGGAGTAATTAGTATATCAGTTATTGTACATGATTGCTTTGTGAAATGTGCAAATGATATCACCTATGCAGCCTTGTTTGATTTATTTCCTCTGGTTTGTACTGTTATTAAAAGCATATTGTATTATAGAACTATTCTGATATTTTAAATATAAAGTATTGTTTCCGTAATATAGACGTATGGAATATATTTAGGTAATAGATGCATTACTTGCAAAGTTCTGCTTCAACAAACTGACAGTCTAAATTAATTAGCAAATGTTGTATCCCAGTGGGCAGTAAATCGATGGAACGTACCAAGAAGAGGAGAAAGACACTTAAAATGGGAAAGAAAAAAAAAGTTTCCAAAAGTTATGCAATTTGGACTTGTTCAACAACTGCTGGGTATATGTCACCAACACCCCTCACCCTCCCCCAGACTTACTTGAAATTCTCACATTCGGCTCTTAAGAGTGCTTAATTTATAACTGACTTTTAAATGAGAAGTTTCTCTTGTGGTTTTGGTTTGGGAGTAATCATTCATTAAAAAATGCTATGTGGTTTATGCAAACAAAACAGCCTTGCATTACTCTTGGCCTCCTCCTTGAGGGTGGTGCGCAAAGCCTGGCATGGTGGCCAGGTGGCCAGAGGAATCCGTCAGGATGCGGCCATACCCTCCCGCATTTCACTACTCGAGTTCAGTAACAGTGCAGATTCCATGTTCCTGTTCCGAGACTCTCTGAGAAGTGCCTGATGATGCTGATGTACTTACAGACACAAGAACAATCTTTGCTATTATTGTATAAAGCCATAAATGTACATAAATTATGTTTAAATGGTTTGGTGTCTTTCTTTACTAATTGTGCAGAATAAGCTCTGTTATTAGTGGGTTTTTGTTACTGTCTTTTTTTGCTTGAGTTAAACCTTGTGAGCCCCGGTGCCATGGTGTTTTCAAATCTGGTATTTCCCTTGGTGTGGGGGCTGGGGTGAAGGGGTTCCAGCAGAGAAACCATCCCTCTAAGAGTTGAAGCCCCAAGAGTCGAACAGGTAAAAATTCTTGATAGTGGCCCTGGAGTACTTTGTCTTTGGAATGTCTGAAACTACATTTTGTATAGTAATTCCTAGGCATATTAAATCTCGTGTCGGAACAGAGTGTGCTGAAAGGGCAAATTAGGAGGGTCCTGGCCAGGAGGGCACCGAGCAGATGTTAGCTGGTGTGGAGGGAGCAGTGGCTTTCGGGGCCACATGTGGCTCCTGTCCCTACTTTGCACCCCTTGCTGAAAGGGGAGGATTGTGTCCTCCTTGAAGTGGCCACAGATTGGAGGTATATATGATTGTTTTATTCAGAAAATGCCTGAGGAATGAGCTAGATGAATACGGTTAGTATTTGAAACCAGGACAAAGTGCCTTCTCCTTGCTCCTGACTCATTTACAAGGCAAGTGAATGAATGAGTTAGAGTAGCAACAAGGAGATAGGTTATTCTAATGTTTATAATGTTTTAGGCACCAGAAGATCAGTCCAGCTTTCAGCTTTGGTTGGTTTGTTTCCCTTGCTTCTAGCAAATAGAACCCTTCAAAACAGATAATAGCGGGAAAGGTCAGAATGTAGAACAGATAAAAAGCATTTACTCCCAGACCCTGGGGCTCACACACAGATCACTTTGAAAACTGATTTAGGCCAAATGCAGAGAAGTGCCCTGATCATACCGTCAGAACTCAAGCCGGCAGGCTCTTCTCATAACCCTCTGTGCGTATACACAGAATCCTGCCCCTTGTGTCATTTATGGAGACCAGTTCCCAAGTTCTAACATCACTTAATGAAAGGAAGCAGAGCAGCAGGAAGATTCCCTGACAGCCCAGGGCTGCAGCTTGGTGCTTAAGGTGAAAGGAGAAACTTCTTGGGCGGTACCCAGTCCCTGCTGCAAGCAGACTGCTGATGATAGAACCAGGATGTGTACCTAGGATTGTTTCCTCACCAGTGGACCTGCCACCCTGAAAGGGCTTTGCGTCAGCTCTTGTCTGGTATTTGAGCTGGCCCCCAACAGTGATGGGCTCATTAAACGCATGCTGGTTGGAGTGGTTGGGTAGGTGGAGGACGGCTCTGAGAACCTGTATCGCACTAAGTGGCAGTCTCTGAAGTAGATGCATCGCATGTGCATTGAGCTTTGATCTGTTAGTGCTCATTACACTATGAGCCTGTAGCCCGGTAGGGCCGTGACCTCCAAAATGAGGGTGTGGTCATGTCAAGTCTCTTACTCCAATTTGCTCTTGTATTATTTTGGTGTAGAACACTGGTGGGGGCACCTGGATGGCTCAGTCAGTGAAGCATCTGACTTTTGGTTTCGGCTCAGGTCATTATCTCAGGGTCGTGGGTCAGGCTCTGCACTCAGGGCATTCAGTCTGCTGGAGAGTCTTTCCCCCTCCACCCTTCCCGTCTACTCTTATCCCTGCTCTCTCTTTCTAAATAAAATCTTTATTTTTGTTTATTTATTTAGATTTTATTTGACACAGTGCAAGTAGGCAGAGCAGCAGGCAGAGGGAAAGGGAGAGAAAGCAGGCTCCCAGCTCAGGGAGCCCGACGTGGGGCTCGATCCCAGGACCCTGAGATCATGACCTGAGCCAAAGGCAGCCGCTTACCTGACTAAGCCACCCAGGGGCCCCTAAATAAAATCTTTAAAAGTTTACACTACACGGAAGTTACGTACATGGAATCTAGGATGTTTTTCCATTTCCTTAAACTGGAAAATGTTGTTTCTGTGGAATGGAAAGGGAGATATGTTTGGTAGTGTGAGAGAAGAAAGAAGGCAGGGAGTCCCATTGGTAGTGGGTGAAACATCAGGAAACCAGATGTGTAATGGGGACAGCTGTGGTGTGAGCTGAATGTGTCTGGGTCCTTTGGAGAAAGCTACAAAGTGGCACAGGCATCCAGAAGTTCAAGAGAACTGCTAGTTACTGCAGGTGGCTGGTGGTGCGGACGCCTGGCTTTGGCAGTATGGCTGCGAAGGGGGAGGCTCCACACTGAGAAGACATGTGTCTGTTCTAGGAAAGGAGATTGGGGCCAACTTTTCTTAACTGATTGGTGGTGAGGTGCAGTCTTCTCCCCTACCCCAGCCTCCCAGTCCACTGTGCACTCAAAGGCCAAATGAAGTTTCTTGGCATTAGTACCTTTGCCATCTTTCTGCCTTCCAAAAGTGCAAGTCTTGTTTGCACCGGAAATCACTGATGGAAAGTTAAGGATTTACATCCTCCAGTAAGAAAGGGCAACTCTGTGAGCTCAGCTACTCATTCTTCTCATTCCTTCCATGAGCTCCAGTCCCCCACCAGCCAGTTTTTCAGAATTCGCAGAGAACTCAAAAGTTGCGGGTGGTAGCCTGGGAACCATGTTGGGCACCTGTACCGCTAGAATTTGTGCAAACATGTTTGGGGTTGTAACCATAGGAAAATGGCTGGCCCATGGAGATGACCTTCGTTGAGACTGCTCCTTGGAGTAGGGCTCACGGGGGAGAATTTTAAGCTGGAGTTTTCTCTCTGATGCACTGGGGTAAAAGGAAGATCTGTCCTGCACTTCGGTGCTCAGTTGCAGAACAAGAGCAGAGCTCCCCATTGTTTGTTGGAGCTGGTGTCGGGGAGTGTGATCTGCTCTGATGCCTGCAAAGTGATTCCCCCACAGATAAGCAAAGTGGAGGCTACCTTCTAATACCTGCCTCCCAGGTTTCATGCGAGGATTAGGGGATGAGGTAATGTCTGCAGATGGCTTCCTGTGTCGGGGAGAAAGACCTTGTAGGTGTAAGTTGGTGTCAGTGTAGGTAATAGTAGGCTTTGGGGATGTGTTTCCTTAATGGGGCTTTTGGACAGTCAGCGTTTCCTGCAGGATGAGTGGGAGAGCCACTTGGTTCCTTTCCATCTTCGCTCTGCATTCTTACTTGCACTCTTCCATCTCTCAAGTAGGGGGGTGCAGGCAGTTGGCCAGATCCATACTCCCGAGGGAGTCGGTAGGCCTTTCTTTCCTTCGTGACTTGAGAAGGAAGCACTTGGTAAGTAGTAAGTTGCAGATCCGTTAAGTGCCCAATACAAACTAGTGATACTGGGCTTCAAGAAGTTTCCCATGGACCCATACTAAGAAAATTGAGAGACCTTTTAGGCTGCTTGACTTTAACTTCACTACAGTCATGTTTTCCCAGTAGACCGTGGAGGATGCCACTTCCATGTGTTCTTTTTAGACCATCCTGTGTGATAGGGAGAGGGGAGGGGGGAAAGCCCAGTGTTGTGGAGGCCACAGTGAGGTATTGGAGCCTGACCCTCCAGTTTGTGAGAAATAGTGCTTAAATTTGCAGGGATTTTGAGAGCTGATTTTTTTTTTTTTAAGGAGAAGGAGTTGGGGGGAGGGGCAGGGGGAGAGGGAGAAAGAGAATCTTAAGCAGGGTCCAGGCCCAGAGCCTGATGTGGGGCTTAGTCTCATGACCCTGAGATGATGACCTGAGCAGAAATCAAGAGTAAGATGCTTAACTGACTGGTAGCCACCCAGGCACCCCATTGAGAGCTGATTTTTTAAAAATACCATCATTATTTACAATTAAATAGACCTAGTAGTAAGTAAGTTATATTAAGAAAAACAAGGGTAATAAATGCTCAAAACGCAACACTTAGGAGTTTTGTCCTAATGTACTACATTGTACTCTTGTCTGCCCTTGAGGTGTGTATGTGGCCCGTGTCTGTCTGGTGGGAATATCGTTTCCTGCCCTCCTACCGCTCTGCTGAAGCCAAACAGTTTCAGTTGAATGAATGTAATTTGAATGAGGGTAACAAATAGTTGAACAGTAAATCGTATCAGTTAAATTTACTGGTAAAATACATTTATTGAGAAGAGAGTCTGTTGAGATGTAAGTCCACTCATCTAATCGGGCTGAATCGCTGTCCTATGTTGGCACCAGATGAAAGAGTTGGGCAAAAGTCAATGAAAGCATTTTGTGAGAATCAGTTGGCCTGACAGAATTTACAACAGAGGGTATGGTATATTATGTTGTTTGTAAACTGTATGCTACACTTCCTTCATGGCAGTAAGTTCATAATAAACTTATGTATATCTAGGCATCCGAAGAGCAGGTTAAATATTGACAGCATAATGAAGACACTAGAGGAATGGCGGTTTGGGTGATCCAGAACAAACAGGTAGAGTGGGAATAGGGCAGACAGAACAGGAAGTGGTGGTGAGGCCGAGGGTGTGGTCAGAGCACTGGGTGACAGAGCTGCTGTGAGGGACGGGCCCTAGGGGGGGATGAGGTCAGGGGAAGGTGAGGCCTGGTGGTCATGTGGGGCATGCACATTAGACTTAACTTCAGAGCCAACGAAAGGGACAGCAGCAATACCTGGGGTGCAGAGGAAGTCTCAAATTCAAGTGCCAAAGCCTTTCATTTGGGAAAGAAACCAGGAGGCATGTGGCAGCTAGTTATCAGTGGCCAGGAAGGGTACACAGGAGGGTAGCTGGATGCCCTAAGCATCAACAGAGGCTTTGAAACTTGCTGGTGGAAGAAAGTTTCTGGAGTTGGAAGTGGAATGCAAAAGGATGCCAGTTCTGCTTTTGACTCAAGGTGTGTCACTTAGGGACCTACTTACTGGAGTGAGCGCGGGGGGCGGGGGGGCGGGAATTAAATGACCGGAGTCAAGACCCCCTCACCATGCCTGGCACACAGAAAGGTCTCCAGAAATTGGGGTGACCAAACATTCTAGTTTGCCCAAGACAGGCTTGGGCAACTTGGGCCTGGCATAATTGTTACTGTTGCTCTTATCACTAGGAAGGTTTCAGGTTTGGGTGGTTAATTACATGTTCACTATACCCGTGAATAACTGCTGTTCCGTTTCTGCTTCCTGGAGTCCTCCCTTCACAGTTGATACTCAGAGCTCCGGGTGGGTGAGCGCACCGAGGGTCCCCTGGTCTTCCAGGGCCTTCCTGCCTTGGGCTGGAGGGTCGTAGTGTAATCCCAGGCATATGAGGTCCTTTCCAGCCTTCTTTCCAGCCTTTTCATCTGCTAGACCATTTGTTTTGGGGGGATGTCTTTCTCCTTTCCTTAAGCGAGGTACAGCTCAAAGCCTTCCTTACTCTTCAGCCCCACCCCAGCCTCTCGTCTCAGAGGGTTTACTTGAACAGGTGGGTTAGCTGAGTTTCAGGGCTCTTTTTCCCCATACGCGCATGTGGCTGTGATGAGCTCTAGCTAAATAGTAATAATCCTTCGTAGTCCTCCCAAGGCAGCCCCGTAGCCATCCTACAGAGAAGTTCGGAGCCAGGTCTGACTGACTTGGGTCATCACCAAGCTCCCAGGGAGCGGAAAGCAACTGGCCGGTACACTTGACCACCAGACACAGCCAAAGGCATTCTTTGGTGAGCCAGTGTGCGCCTGCCAACATTCCCACAAATTAAAAGCAGACCAGGAAGCCCAAGGTATTTTGACAGGTCTGGAACTGCTATTTGCTTTCTTCAACCAAGGAAAAGCTCAAAAAGACAAGAGAGGGGATGGGACTCATGATGAAATATCTAGAAGAGATCATTGGCCTTTCCAGCCCGTGGTCCCCACGAGTTGCAAAACCCTGCCTTTCCATATGGCTTTTCTCTGGGCTCAGGGGGGCCAGAGCCAGTTCCTTGTGTTTATCACCTGCCTCCAAAGTCGCCATTAAGAACATAATGCCTGTGCGACCGCTTACCGTCACCCTGGGAAGGGAAGCTGCGTGTCTGTAGCTACAGGTTGTGCCAATCCCGTGTCAGTTTAGAAAACAGGTTGGGCGGGGGGGGGGGGTACGGGGGGCAACTGTTCAGCCTTAGTTGCTGATGTGTTTTCATAGAACCTCCCCTGAAAAAGACATGAACGCTGTCATTTGTAATTTTTGTCTTAAAAAGTGTTGCTGTGGCATCGGGTGGCCTCTACTTCTCCCCCTACCCACTGGAATTAGATAAAATATGTGGACTTTTGCGTCCTGATTTTTAAGAATATTATTCTGAAATTAATTTGAAGTCTTCAAATATTTCTTGAAATAAAATATTTTGAAAGGGAGCTGATTTTCTCCTTTGAAAACCAAGAAGTTTTTCCTACTTCAGTTCACCACACCTACCAAACGCAGGACTTGGTAAAAA
This sequence comes from Taxidea taxus jeffersonii, assembly GCA_003697995.1. NCBI lineage: Eukaryota > Metazoa > Chordata > Mammalia > Carnivora > Mustelidae > Taxidea > Taxidea taxus. The sequence goes on from RCUC01139710.1 coordinate 20,980, forward strand.
GGAGACATTTCCTGAGGTCTGGCCATTTTGTTTAGAAATACTGTTGAAGCTGTGATAAGACATAACCTGAATAGAAAATGTCATTTATCCCTTTAAATGAATCTTAGGAGATCTCAAAATTCTTTGAGCCCTATGGGCTATACTTTAAATTAGTGTTTTTTTTTTTTTTAAGTAGGATTTTATTATTTATTTGACAGAGATCACAAGTAGGCAGAGAGGCAGGCAGAGAGGGGCGGGGGGAAGCAGTCTCCCTGCTGAGCAGGGAGCCCGATGTGGGGCTCGATGTGGGGCTCGATCCCAGGACCCTGAGATCATGACCTGAGCTGAAGGCAGAGGCTTTAACCCACTGAGCCACCCAGGCGCCCCTAAATTAGTGTTATCTAAGGTTCCAGTTCCCTTCTGACTCTGTTTTCTGTCTTGAATAATTGATACTCCGTTAAAAGCATGAATAATTTTCAAAACCCTGGCCAGGACAGGCTGGAAGCATTTAACAGCTGTATGGAATCTCATGTAACCATCATGTGCCTTTTTTTTTTTTTTTTGGAAGCAACAATTGTCCTTGTCTTTTGTAAGAAAATCACATGATTAAAAAAATAGATGACTAGCAATAATTCTGCTGTCACTTGGTTACTGGCAGGAGTAGGGATAGGGAGGAAGACATAAGAAAAATGCATTCTTGGATCTCGCAGCCACACCAATCTGCAAACCTTCATGGAGTAAATAATTTCCTTTGTCATTTCTGGGGAACTAAAAAAAGGCTTCGGAATGTTTCCAGGACTGGGCATTCTGTTGTGTAATACTTTTGGAGTCTGAGTTTACCTTCCTTTGCTCAAAGAGTTGGCTCCAAACCCAGCCATCTTCCCCGCTCCTGGATCTGAGTGTCGGAGAAACTGATAGAGATTGAGTGAATGAAAATTCAGTCTTTATTATGGACAATGATACTCCCTCTGGGATTAGAATTTCTTAATGTATTTGACAGCAAAAAGAAGTTTGAATCAGCCACGGATCCCAGAGATTCTGGTTGACCCAAGCGTCTCGGAATGAAGCATGCCTTTGTTTCATTGTTCCCGCTTGGGAAGAGAGCTGCAGGTACCTGTGCCTCAACTTGAGTGACGGGGGAGGCCTTTCGTGATTCCTGATTTCGTGATTCCTGATTTCGTGATTCCTGAGTAAAAGTCCCAAATGTGAAATGTTTGAAAGCAGCAGGGCTAGTCACTGACCTACACAAGAAAAGTGCTGGAATTGAGTATTTCTTGGCGAAATGAGCCCATATTTTTTTTCCAGGACAGTTCTAAGACTTGGGGAGGAAAACTATAATTAAAGAAAGTGCATGGGTTATTAGTAAAGGCCTTCTATTCAGAAGCTTTCGTGAGTTCGGTAGCACTTAGCATTTGTAACACCCTCCGTCAAAAGATCCCAAGCATCTGCTGATGTAAGGTCCTCCTCTTCCCTTTGAATTAAAAAGAGCAGAGCGGTACCTGGCTGGCTCAGTCAGTAGAGTGTGCAACTCTTGATCAGCGAGTTCAGGTCTCCATGTTGGAGGTAGAGATTACTTGAAAACAAAAATAAATAAAGAGAGCAGAGCAAACCCACTCTAGGTGGACCACAGACTAGGGCAAAATGTCCCCTGGGCAGGGGATTTGTGTTACTGGAGACTTGAGGGCCTCGAAGTAGAAGTTACTCACTGTGGGCAATAAGATTATTTGGGGGGAGTCTGTAGACATGCCCCTTCCAGGGCTCCTCCCAGACCTACAGGCTTGGAATCTGCAATGGCAGTTTCAATGGCTGAGAAATTTGCATTTTAACTATTCTGGGTGATTTTTATGAACAGTGATGTTTGAGAACTGCGCCCTCCCCACCCCCCACCACCCCTGTCTATGGAGGTACCAATAACATTTACTGCCATTCATTCATCCGTCCAATGATTAAATATTTATTGAGCACCTGCTGTGTCCCAGGCCTTCTGCAGAGGGCTAGGAGTACCCTGTGTTGTCAGCAGGACAGGGGTAGACCTGTTAGCCACTCTCCTGAGGCTCCACGTCTCCTACTCTCTTCAGCTGTGGAGGGAGGTTTGCTCGACCAGAAAGACATCATGATTTTAAAAATAGGCTACTTCGGGGGACGCCTGGGTGGCTCAGTTGGTTAAGCAGCTGCTTTCGGCTCAGGTCATGATCCCAGTGTCCTGGGATCGAGTCCCACATCGGGCTCCTTGCTCCGCAATGAGCCTGCTTCTCCCTCTGCCTCTGCCTGCTTCTCTGTCTGCCTGTGCTCGCTCTCTCTCTAACAAATAAAAATCCTTAAAAAAAAAACAAAAAACCAAAAAAACCTCTAGAATAGGCTACTTCGGGGGCACCTGGGTGGCTCAGTTTGTTGGGCGACTGCCTTTGGCTAGGGTCATGATCCCAGGGTCCAGGGATCGAGTCCCACATCCGGCTCCCCACTCGGTGGGGAGCCTGCTTCTCCCTCAGACCCTTTCCTCTCTCATGCTGTTTCTCTCTCTCTCTCTCAAATAAATAAATAAACAAACAAACAAATAAATAAAATCTTAAAAATAGGCTACTTGGATCAGATAAATCCTGGGCTGATAACTGACCCTGAAAACCAAAATTTCTGTCAGCCATCAAAGGCTACCATGATGGTGAATGCTGAGTAAGTGGGCTGACTAGACTGGACCCCTGTCCTCTAGGTGCTTACGAGTCGAGGCTTGGTTTGGCTTCTCACCAGCAAGAGGCTCAATCCCTGAATAATGCTGTGGAGTGGCTTTTAAGCAGCTTGAGCCGAGAAGCAGACCTGGAAACACAGCCGATTTGATCCAGAGTGACCACATGGCTGAGCTAAATGCTTCCAGGTTTGAGGAAAATAACCCAGACTGTGAAGGATCTGTTTTCCATTGGAAATGAGGCTTTTAAAATAATACTAATGATAATAATAATAATAATAAAGCTGTAGGAGAGAAGGAACTCATCTTGCAAAATCTTTGAAGGAATGTAAGCTGGACCCGGTTGTTCTGGCTGAGATGAGCTTACCATACAGACCTCTATGGCCCAAGCTGGGCAAGTGCCTCCTTGCTCCCCGGCCAAGCCTGCTGCAGCTCCAGGGTGGGGAGCCTCTGTTCCAAAGCCCTGGTGAGGAGCAACAGCCACAGTGGGAACCGCCCTAGGGAGGGTCAGACACTCAGTTGTGATAATGCATTGACATCTTATTTGGGTGGTGTCCTCAGGCTGAGCTCTGTTCTGCACAAGGGGACGTTCCAGATCACTGGAAGTCGCTGCCCCTGTGGCTGCCTGGATTTTTTCTTTCGTTTGAAAAGTGTTCCCCAAAGTAGGACATAAATCTTGGTTGCAAAAAGAATCTTACCTGGTTCAACTTGACCTTTTTGGATGACATGACAGAATATCTGCAATTGAGCCAAGTTGGGGCTCAGAGATGTCCTCAGCACTGTTGACACAGATCTTGGTGTTGGACCCTCCCTCCCTTCAACTCTCTCCCTGGGTCCCTCACTCTCCCCACTCTTTATCGTGGAAAATTTCCGACTTAAACAAAAGCAGGGAGAATAGAAAGTACAGTGGTCCTCCATGTACTCATCCCCTGGGTTGAACAATTATCAACTCATGACCAAACTTGTTTTATATATACCCACCCTTCACCCTGGATTATTTTGAAGACACTCCATATAGTACATGATTTCAGCTGTTTAAAATGTTTATCTAGGGACGCCTGGGTGGCTCAGTTTGTTAAGCAGCTGCCTTCGGCTCAGGTCATGATCCCAGCGTCCTGGGATCAAGTCCCACATCGGGCTCCTTGCTCGGCAGGGAGCCTGCTTCTCCCTCTGTCTCTGTCTGCCTGTGCTCTCTCTCTCTCTAACAAATACATAAATAAAATCTTTTTAAAAAAATGTTTATCTATATAATTATATAGAGAAGAATCCTTTTAAGTTTTAAAATATTTTTGTTGACATGTAGAACTTACATACGTTCAAACCCCTCAGAACGCAAGTGTACCATTCAGTGAGTTTGGAAACTTCATCTCAAGGTAAATCACGTTTTTAGCATCCCGTTCCTTCATGCCCTCCTCAATCAGTTCCCTCTGTTGAGAAGCAACCACTGATCTGATTTTTATTGCCCCTGATTATTTTTGCCTATTTGAGAATTTCATATAATGAGATCATAGTTCTGAACTCCTGGCTTCCTCTGGTGTACTATTTTTGCGATTCGGCCATGTCATTGCTTATATTAGTGGTTTGTCTCCTCTATTTTTGAGTAGTATTCCATTGAATAGATAGGCGAGTTGGTTGATCCATTCTTCTGTTGATGGATGCCTGTGCTGTTTTCAGCTTTTTTTTTTTTAAAGAATTTATTTTTATTTATTTGACAGCAAGAGAAGGAACACAGCAAGGGGAGTGGGAGAGGGAGAAGCAGGCTTTCCGCTGAGCAGAGAGCCTGATATGGGGCTTGCTCCTAGGACTCTGGGATCATAACCCGAGCCAAAGGCAGGCACCCCTGTTTTCAGCTTTTGATTAGTATGAATAAAACTGCTATAAACAGTCCTATCCAAGGCTTGTGTGTGTGTGTGTGATTCCATGTGGGCATATACAGTTTTATTTCTCTTGAGTAAATATCTAGGATTGGGACTGCAGAGTCATAGGTATATTTATCTTTTTAAGAAAATGCCGGATGGTTTCCCAAAGTGGTTGTCCCATTTTACACTCCCACCAGCAATGTTTGAGAGTTCTGGTTGTTCCACATCCTCTCCAAAATTTAGCATTTTTCATCTTAATTTTAGCCATTCTTTTGCTTATAGTGGTATCTTGTTATGATTCTAATTTGCATTTCTCTGGTGATTAATGTTGTTGAACCCCTTTTTAATGGTTTATTGGCCATTTGTACATCTTCTTCCATGAAGTGTCTATTCAAGTATTTTACTCATTTTTTTGATTGGGTTGTTTGTCTTTTTATTATTGAGTTTTGGAAGTTTTTATATATTGTGGGTACAAGATATGGGTGTTGTTTTGTTTGTCTTTTTTTTTATTATTATTATTTGTCAGATAGAGAGCACAGGAGCAAGCACAGGCAGACAGAGTGGCAGGCAGAGGCAGAGGGAGAAGCAGGCTCATTGCGGAGCAAGGAGCCCGATGTGGGACTCGATCCCAGGATGCTGGGATCATGACCTGAGCCGAAGGCAGCTGCTTAACCAACTGAGCCACCCAGGCGTCCCTGTTTTGTTTGTCTTATCTATCCTTTCAGATCTAGGTGTTACACATATTTTCTCCCAATGTGCTATCAATTTTCTTGGCAGTGTCTTGATAAATAGTACTTTTAAGTTCACTTTATTAACATTTTTCCTTAAGATTTGTAGTTTCTGTGTTTTCACCAAGAAATCTTTACCCACCCCTGTATTCTCTTATGTTTTCATCTAATCATTTTTTTATCTATAGGATCAAGAACTAAAACAACAACAAAAATATAATCATAATACCATTATCACACATAAGGAGTAAGAAAAATTTTAATATTATTAGGGACCCAGTGAACACAATGTTAAAATTTTCTATTATTTTCTAACTTTTCCTTCGAGTTCGTTTATTCAAATTAGAATCCAAATGATGTTCTATATTACTATTTTCATACATCTCTAAGAGTCTTTCTTAATCTATATATCTTGCCTTTTTTCTTTTTGTTGCACTCTGTGGAAGAAATTGGGTTATTGGTCTTGTAGACTACCCCACAATTTGGATTTCAGATTGTATCTTCATGGGATCATTTAGTCTATTTCTTATCCCCTGGATGTCCTGAAAATTACTGGTTAGATCTCGAGCTCTGATCATATTTATGTTCATTTTTTGTAAAGAGTGTATCACGGTGTTCTGTGAATACATAGGGAGAGAAGTACATGATGTTTATGTCCTCTTTCGTATGATTTTAGCAGCCACTGATGATCATTGTTGTCATGATTATTTCATTAGGGTTATAAAATGGGGAAATTCTATCATTTCTTTTAAATTCATTAGCTGAAAACTTCTATGAAGAGGCCTCCCTGTAACAACTATTTGGGCGCCCTATGGACTTTACCTTGAATAGTTCCCAGGACATCATTGATTTCAGCAGGTATCTAACCTGCTTTGTACGACCGGTTTTACGTCTCTCCAGACTAACTAAAAGTGTTAGTCTGAAGTTGTTGCTTATTAATATTTACAGCAACAGCAATAGTAATCACTGACTGCTGAGCACTTTTTGGGGCAGGTTCTAACCTAAGTATTCAATGTAGGTCACTCATCAGATACTCATCAGATACTCATAGATTCTCATGGCTTTCACCGTAAGATAATGGATTTATTTAATCATCCCTGATCTTTCCTGTGGGTTTCTTATAGGCCATGGCTTCCACTATGGATATGTGGAAGGCTTCCCTCCTCCTTTAACTTTTTAGGTTTGAAAAGATTGATACCATGAAATGCCTTTCCCTGCATGGAAAAAATAAGACCTCAGGATAAACACTCCTATAACAGGATGTTGACTATCCCCATGAAAGGTGAAAGACTGTGGCTCCAGCACGCGTAATCCCAACTCTGGCTGCTTACTGACTCAAGCCAGAAATTTAATTAAGTCATGCCACCCTGACAAAGGCTCCATTTCCTCTTCGGTAGAATGGGAAAAATAATATCGGATTGTGACTTGTTGCCAAAGAGGTGTTTCCCACTACAGACCACATGGAGACAACTTGGGTAGGTAGTGGAGTTTGTGACTGCTTGCTTCCAAATAAACATAGGAGAACAACATCCCAGAGAACACACCCTCCCTGGTGAGAGTCCCCATTTTTCCATCCTTGTGGCTTCGTGTTTTTTAAAAGGAAATGACCTAAGTGACAAGATGTTTGAAGGAAATTATTAAACCGAATACTTAAAATTGGCTTTGACTTGAAAGAAGAAAGTGGTCAAGATTTGAAAGACAAATGAGCTTATGCTACAGAGCAGTCCCTTTTTGCCGGGAGACATACCATTCACCTGGGGCATAGGCTGATGTTTGCATTCTATCTTGATTGGAGGAGGGGGGTGATTTTGGTCTCTTAAGCAGCTTGTGCCTCCTTGTCCTTCCTAGCCCTCAATGCCCTTCCACAAATATAGCTTACACACATCCAACCAAGTTGCCATTCCTTTTACATTTAACTCAGTTATGAAACAATCTATTTTCCCTCAAAACCTCACCAAGATTGCTGTGGTCTTTCCTGAAGATACACATATGTTCAGTAAAAGTTTACCAGTCTTCACTGTTTTGTTTTTCTTCCTTCCCTTTTTTTTTTTTTTTTTTTTTAAGAAAGGGAGCTGGGGGAGAGGCAGAGGAAGAGGGTGAGAGAGAATCTCAAGTAGGCTCCAAGCCCAGGGCAGACTTTGATGTGGGGCTCGATCTCACGACCCCAAGATCATGACCTGAGCTGAAATCAAGAGTTGGGTGCTTAACTGATCGAGCCACCCAGGCACCCCCAGTGTCCATTGTTTTAAGTTAGGGATTCTGTTTTATATTGAATGATTATTCATCCCAGTTTTCTCAGGACAGCTTCAACTTCTACTTGTTGCCCTCTAGTAGTTAATAGTAGTATCCTCTTTCACTTTCAGAAGTGTCCTGGTTTGGGTATGTTGTATGGACACCCTACTTATACACAGTAGTTTACCCGATACTTTTCTTCCAGCTCAGGTGTGAAGTGGTGGACGTGATCAAGTCCTCTTGGCTCCTCCTGGAGGAGGGACTCACTGGCGTTTCATGACTGTCCCCCTCTGATACAGTCCAGGAGACTGAGAGTGCCCCCGTAGTCTTTCCCAGCCTTCCTACTTCTAATAACTGGAAACACTGTTTTTCATCTGAAGGCACTCCAAGTCTTACAGCTCATTCCAAGGGAGCGTAGCAAGTATGTAGCAACCACCATGTTTCATGTTAGCCTGTCCACGAGGATCTGAGCTGCAGTCTTACAGAATGAGGCCAGGTCCTCATGGCTGGGCATCATACTCCAGAAGCTTTTGCTCAACGAATGAGAACCGTATTAAGAGGATGCTGTTCATGTCATTATTTTATTTTATTTTTAAAGGAAAATTCTATTTATTTATTCAAGAGAGAGAGCGCACAAGTTGGGGTGGCAGGGGTGCAGATGGAAGGGGAGAAGCAGACTCAGGGAGTCTGATGTGGGGCTCAATCCCAGAACCCTGGGATCATGATCTGAGCTGAAGACAGATGCTTCACCGACTGAGCCACCCAGGAGTCCTGAGGATGCTGTTCACGTCAGACAGCTACCTTAGCGTATGATAATAGACCAGTACTGTCCAGGCCAGAGGAGAGGCAAGGGAAATTCAGCTTGGTCTGAAACACAAACACACAAACCAAAACAACCTAAGATCTACTCATCAGAGTCCTATGCACCATCAGGCTGAGTCAAAAGTGGCAACTAGAGGCGCCTCGGTGGCTCAGTCAGTTAAGCATCTGACTCTTGATTTGGACTCAGGTCATGATCTCAGAGTCTGCTGAAGATTCTCTCTCTCTCTCTCTCTCCTTCTGCCCCTCCCCCCATCATGCCCTCTCTCACTCTCAAAAAAAAGTCAACTATATAAAAATCAGAAACTTAAAAAAAAAAAGTGGCGACTAGACATAGCTAAAATAACCAAGTATTTTGCCTGATGGGGGCTCTAGACTCAAGTAAGGGAAGATAGATAAGAATTGAATTCCTAAGTGAGTTCAACTTAGGTGCCTTTTTGGAATATACACTGAAACCACTCATGAATTACCCTGGTCATTATTCATGCATACATCCTTCTAACAATGTAACAATCAAGATAACAGATCTGAAAACACTTTAAAAACTGAAATGTGTGTAAATATTAAGTAGTATGATTGAGAATCCACTATATTTGTGGCATTGTGTTGAAGGTGTGCTGTGGGAACAAGCAACCAGTAAGACATGATTCTTATCTTCAAAAGCTTGTATTTCAGTAAAGCAAATCATTGCAACACAAATAAGGCTCCCAGTGGCCAAAGCTAGAATGATCTGAGCAAAAAAATAAGTAATGATAGTATTTATATTTAATATAATTTATATAATTTAATTCCTGTATAATACAAAATTCACAATGATAGAAAAGTATAATTATATATTCTCTGATGTAATACATGGTATAATTTAATATTAATTTTAAATAGAACAAATATCTGCAATTAATACTGAGAAGTGTAAATGAAATAAACAAGTACGTGAGGAGGAGAGACAAGCTTTCTTTACAGAAAAGTTCTAATGAATAGGGAATGAGGGAAGTAAAGGTCACCATTACAGTATCTGAGTAATGATTGTTGCAGGAAGATCCACTGATGAATGGTAAATTAGAGAGCGAAAGCTTAAGAAGAAACAGAATATCTGCATAGCCTCAAAGTGTCTCCCCCACATATTTTCTTTTTTTTTTCTAAAATTTTAAAAATTAACATATAATGTATTATTAGCCCCAGGACTACAGGTCTGTTCCCCCATGTATTTTCTAACTGTGAAGGGGGCATATAATGACAGAGTGGAGAACTCTGGCAGGTGCCACCTTGGCCAAGCAATCAAGGTCAGCATCAATGGTAGTAAGACCCATCATCACCATGCGCTTGCTAATGTGATGTCCTGAGAAGACACATCCTGTCTGTGGTATTCTTGCTGAGAATGAACAACCTCAGTCTAGTGGTGAGAAGACATCAGACCAACTCAAGTTAAGAGACATTTTATAAAATACTTGATCAGTCCGTCTCTCAAAGTGTTCGGCTCACATCACAGATTTGGGGAGAGTAAGGAGACTTGATAGCTGAATGCAGCGAGGGATCCTGGATTGGATCTCGTTACAGAGAAAAGGACATTGGTGGGAAAAAAATCCCCAAAAAACCCTGTAGTTTAGGTAATAGTATTATACCAGTGTTAACTTCCTGGTTTGGACTGTTGTACAGCGGCTACGTAGGTGTTCACCCCAGGGGAAGTTGGATGAAATGTGTACAAAAACTCTTTGTATTATTTTTATAACTCTTCTGTGTGTCTATAATTATCGTTAAAAATCGGCATATGTGCATGATAGCTAGGGGTAAACAGTGCCCTAAGAAATGTGGCAGTAAACTTGATTCCTGGTGCATCTGTCCTGGGCTGGTGGGATGGGATGAGCGACGCCTGGGATGTGGGGTGTGCGCCTGGACTGGAGGATGGGGATGGGGAGTTAGGGGGGCCTTCTAGAGCACTGGAGTGTTCGGCTGGGCCTCAAAGGCTGGGGGGGATTGTGATATGTGGATGGGACACATGAGGCTTTAAAGTGGATGGTCCTGGGGCACCTGGGTGGCTCCAGGGGTTAAGCCTCTGCATTCGGCTCAGGTCATGGTCTCAGGGTCCTGGGATTGAGCCCCGCATCGGGCTCTCTGCTTGGCGGGGAGCCTGCTTCGCTCTTTTTCTCTGCCTGCCCCTCTACTTGTGATCTCTCTGTTAAATAAATAAATAAAATCTTAAAAAAATAAAATAAAGGGGATAGTCCTTTCAAGGTCTGGAGTGAAGCACAATGGCAGGGAAGAGCAGGACAAGAGTGAGTGGGTAGGTCTGGCTGGACCTCCGCAGCCTCTAAGAGTCATGGCAGCCGCCAGGCTCCTCCAACCAGACCCAAGTCCCCGAGGACACTGCTTGGCTCTGCCCAGGGGCACTTCCCCTACTGAAGGAATCAGGGACCAGTCTGACTCTGTCCCCATTGCCTCAAAAGCAGCTAGAGGTGTGGGAGACTGTTGGTGTATTTTATTTATTTATTTATTTATTTTTGTTGGTGTATTTTAAAGGCATCTGTGGAGGTCGAGGCCTCTGTGAGGGAATGACCAGGAGCTGGTGTGTGCCGAGGGCCAGGGGTGAGGCTTCCCATCCCTCTGGGGGCATTCATTTTGTGAACACCGTGGCCATGGGGCTTTGGTGTGCTCTGTGTCTCTCCCCTAGGAGAGGGGAGGATTCCTGGCATGACCTGGAACCTCGCCTGCTCAGAATGAAAATAATCTCCTTGTTGGACTCTTCCACACTCTGGGAACTGGCTTGTCAGCATGTTGGGGTCGCTGGGCCCAGGGTGTCAGGGAAGCCTCTGCGGGGTGGTTGGATGCCTGGAGGGTCCTACAGGGTTGCGTGGTGCTTGGCTCCGTTCCTGTTGCTCCTGGGGGACATGCTGTCTCTGGAGCTTCCCCCAGGTCTGTGTAAGGTTGGGATTTCGGCATGAAGGCTCCTCCAGAGAAGCGTGCTGGATTCTTCTGTCATGGCTAGACAGCCCCCACTGGGCCTGTTACTGTCCCTTTCCCTTTGCTCCCAAGTGGTGTAAGGAGATTTGGGGAACTTCTGACTCATTTTAGTGAGTGACTGTGGTCATTCTGCTGAGACGCTGTGTCCCAAGGGAAGAGGCAAGTGCTGCCCCGGAAGGTGTCTGCAGTCGCGTGGCTTCTTGGGACGACAAGCTCAAATGGGACTTTATGGCCAGGTGTCATGGAAACCATAATGTGATTTTGGGGAACAGGGTGGTGTTGGTGGAGTGGGTATTTGGCTCTGCTTCTGTCTGAATGGTCTGTCAGCAGCTCCAAAGTGTAGCAGTGTGACATCTATCAGGCACGGTGTGACTTTTGGATCTGCAGACTTGAGGCCAGAACTTGAGCTTTAAAGAATTCAAGCAATGAGAAAGCACGTACTCAGGGAAACTCTCATGTCTGCATATTCGGTTCTGAAAACTCTGCTGAGAGAGAGCAGCCCTTCCGTTAATTAATTTTCTGAAGAAATGGAGTTTAAATGGATTGCCATATTTTTTTCTTTCAGGAGTTGGTCCCTAGATACCAAATAAATATCCCCTTGATCTTGGGGTATGTGTGTGTGTGTGTGTAGGGAGGGGGTGATGCTTTTACTTGGTCCCACTGTATGCAGTGCAGCTGGGTCCTGATTGGAGAGCTTGTAGCAAAGCTAGGGAGGGAGGTTAGCCCAGTCCCACTACCCCCTCTTCTCTGTAACTGTGATAGGGGTTCATGAAATCACAGGGGCTAGGGGACACCCAAGATATTATGTCCCACAGGAAGGCAGTCTCTGGGCCTTTCTGCGTCCAAGGTGGGGAGCCAAGTGAGAAGGTAGAAAGGAAAGGGTTGAAATCTGTTCTGAGAGTCGGTGTCAAATCCTGGCTCTTTCGCCTAACAGTTATGTAACCCTGGGCAGGCACCTTCACTGAGCTGAGCCCTTCTTTCCTCCCTGACGAAACAGGATAATAAGTAATGCCTTCTTTTCGGGATTGTTGTGAGGCTTACATAACACAGTTCTTGTAAGCCGCCCACCTGGTGTGGGGCACGGAGATGGCCTCTTAGCTCCTGTCTCTCCCGTGGGGCTTCCCTCTCACCCTTCCTCTCATCCAGGTGGATATTCCATCTTCATCTCCAGGGAGGGGGTCAGGGATGCACACAGGTCTGTCTGACTTCCTGGGCCAGTATGCCTTCTCTCCTTCACCAGGCTCACTCTGGAGTCTAAAGGGGCAGGCGGTGTGGGCTCTGAGAGACTGCAGCTGACCTTTGAAGGCTTTTAAACAGCTTTGCCTTTGCAGAATCATCCTTGGAAAAAATCTGTTCATCAGCCATGTGCCCTGCCAGGTCTGCCGGCAACCCAAGTGCTTTATTTTCAATTCTACCCCCCCTCCCCCCGCCGCCCGCCGCCGCCCGCAGTGAAACAGGTTGCAAGGCCCACCTCCAGTTCAGACCCCACAAGTCTCAGTGCTAGGAATAGTCATGGTGAGTGGCTTTGGCGAACATGTCTTGTGTGCCACCACCGTGCTCAAAGCATTCTCCACGTTATTTCATTTAACCCCTGCATCAGTCCTGAGAGGAAGGGGTTTTATTTCTATTTTCCTGATGAGGAGTCTGAGGATTAGAAAGGTTGAAGAGTTGACTACAGCTTGTTGAACAGAGCTGGTCTACCTACAAGGCCATGTTCTTTACCACCATGCTCTGTTGTCTAACTCAGACCAATCCAGACGGAACGTTCAAGGTTTTCCTAAGCCGAGTGTCAAGGGCAAGTGACTGGATGCTCATGTTTGGATATGGAAAAGCAGGGGTGCCTGGGTGGATCAGTCAGTTAAGTGTCTGCTTTTGGCTCAGGTCATGATCTCAGAGGGTCCTGGGATTGAGTTCCGTATCCGGCTTCTCGCTCACTGGGGAGCCTGCTTCTCCCTCTGCCTGCTGCTCCCCCTGCTTGTCTTCTCTATCTCTTCCTGGCAAATAAATAAATAAAAACTTAAAAAAAGATATGGAAAAGCCCATTACACACCTGACAGGTATAACCCAGCCAGGGCCACGCCTTCTGCGCTCCTGGCCCGTGACGATGACTTAGGACTTAACAGTGTTCTACACTGAATGCCATCCCCTAACGTTTCTCATGGACTGATGATTCTGGAACACATAATCCAGGATTTAGGGAAAAACGGGGATTGGGATGGAACAAACTGTATAAACCAACAAGCAGCCATTATGCAGGGCTGTGGTGAGAGCTTTGGACTCCGCAGGGCTGGTTCACCAAATTTGGCAGGGAAAGCTCACCTCTACTCAGAATCTTCCTGCTGAGACATTACTCCTGGACGTGTACGCTCCGACTTCTGTGAGACGATGTAAAATATTTAAGAAAAATCCATTTGATGGGTCTGGGGATCTTACTTCACCAGCTAGACTATAGTAGATAATAGGACATCCGTGTGTGGCACCGGGAGGCTTGTAAACCACGACGAAACCATGATCATATCATTGCTCAGCCGTGCCGCTCCCCTCGTGGGGTCAAACCCACACATTGGCGGTTGGTTTCCAGTCTTGTTGCGACATCCCTGGGGTGGGACGCAGCAGTCCCACACTTCATATAGTTTTGAAGATGTGGGACTTGAGTTATAGTGTTATTTTTTATATGCCATCCATTGCCCCAAGGTATTTGCGTTAATATCAAAGGTGGAAAGAGAAGAAATAATTAGGCAACAGAGCACTGATTCATTAAGAGACTCTCATACTCACTGTTTCTCTTTGTCAAATCATCCTTTTATACCTCAGTCTTTTTATTATAGAACATTTCTACCAGGCACAAATGTACACTAGTATAATAGCCCCACGTGCTTACTACCCAGCTGTAACACCTACAGCCCCCATTCACCCCACACCAGAGTATTCTGAAAGCGATGCTTCCAATTCTCTGGATCTGTAAATACTTCAGTATTAATCTCTAAAAGATAAGGGCTCTTAAAAAAAATAACAACAGCCACAATCTGATTATCATGCCGTAAAAAAATCAACAATAATTGTTTATTATCCATTAGCGTTCTTATTTTCCTGACATCTGACACACCTTTTTTTTCAGTTTTATTGGGGCATAATTTACAAACTATAAACTTCACCGATCGTAAATGTGCAGCTTGATCTTCAGTGAATGCAGACAGTTGTGCAAACATGAGCACAGTCCAGTCTTAAAGCATACATTCTTAATGATTTGTTTGAGTCATAATTTTATTAGGGCTCCTATGTTGTGATTGCAAAAAAAAAATTGAAAACTGAAAATAAAGCATTTGGGCTGCTGGGCAATACCTGTACATGAAAAGAGACTTAAAACACATCATTTAAGATAAATGTTCACCTCCCCCTGTACTTCTTGTACGTTGGGTTTGGAGACTCTCTGAGATTCAGGTTCCCTTCCTTTTTTTAGCAAGGTGACATTATAGATGGTGTAGTGTCCTTCCAATGGAACGTCATGGTGTGTGATTATCTTTTTTCTTGATTTTAGCAACCCTTGATAATTATTGCCTAAATCTTTTTTTTTTTTTAAAGATTTTATTTATTTGACAGACAGATCACAAGCAGGCAGAGAGGCAGGCACGGGGGTGGGGGAAGCAGGCTCCCTGCTGAGCAAAGAGCCCGATGCGGGGCTGGATCCCAGGACCCTGGGACCATGACCTGAGCTGAAGGCAGAGGCTTTAACCCACTGAGCCACCCAGGCGTCCCCTAAGTCCCTTATTTCATTACGACTGCAAATGGTGGTTTGCTCATTTCATTTTCCTTCTACCTTTATTACCTAGAAGGCTTCTGTAAGATAACCTTGCCCTCTTAAACCACTTGGTATCCTAAGTTTGAATTCGAATATGAAAGCAGCATAAATGCCTCATCCTTTGCTTTACTTACCATTTTTCTTTTTTTATTCTTATGAATTTTAATGGATTAACATGAATTTTGTTGAATTTTTAAAAATTTTTATTTTTTTTCAGTGTTCCAAAATTCATTGTTTATGCACCATACCCAGTGCTCCATGCAATATGTGCACTCCATAATATTTACCATTTTTCAGAATAATGGGTCGATTTGCCAGCAGGCTCCAAAGCAACCATTGAGTTGTGTTTGTTTTTTTTGGTGTCAAATTATGAAGTCAGAGATTCAGATGCACTGGAAGTGTTTCCGTTTTTGGTGTGGATATTGTCCTCTTTAATACTCAGTCATTCCACGTGGCCAGTTGGAATCTAATCAACTTGGCACTTCCTTCTTTTGGACACAACTCTAGTCGTTTTTGGTAGCTTCTTTTCTTTGTGGTATAACAAAAATTTTGGGCTCATCTGGTACATCTTGTGCCACAGATCTGGAATCAGTCATTTCTTCAAAGAGTACTTGTTCTTTTAAAGTGGAAACTTTTTTATATGCAGAGATCATAATCTGTGTGCTAGTAGACTCATTACTGCTGGACAGGTTATTTTTCACTAGGATTTTTAGTGGAGGAAGCTAGAAAAAAAGGCTTGAAGTAAAATACATCATTAATTCCTACTGTTAATTCCAAATGAAACTCAGGACCACAGATTTTTTTTATTTGACCTAATTGATTATGCATTTGTATCTCCTTCCTCCACCGACAATTCTCATTTTCAACTACAGCGGACTCTGAAAAACACAGTTTTGAAATATGCAGGTCCACTTACATGTGGCTTTTTTTGGGATACAGTATAGTACTGAAGATGTATTTTCTCTTCCTTATGTTTTTCTTAATAACATTTTCTTTTCTCTAGCTTTCTTTATTGTAAGAACACAGTATGTAATACATATACAAAATATGTGAGAATGTTCATGTTATTGGTAAGGCTTCTGGTCAACAGTAGGTTATTAGTAGCTAACGTTTGGGGGAATCAAAAGTTATACATGGATTTTTGACTCTTCAGGTGCTCAGACCCCTAACCCCAGCATTGTTCAAGGGTCAGTTTTATAACAATATAATCATTTATTTGCTTTATCAACCCAAATTGCTATCTTAGAACAATACCAACACTATTACAAACAATATGCTTACTAAAAAACAGTTTGAACTTTTTTTTTAAAAAGATTTTATTTATTTATTTGACAGACAGAGATCACAAGTAGGCAGAGAGGCAGGCAGAGAGAGGAGGAAGCAGACTCAATGCCGAGCAGAGAGCCCGATGTGGGGCTCGATCCTAGGACCTGAGATCATGACCTGAGCCGAAGGCAGAGGCTTTAACCCACTGAGCCACCCAGGCACCCAGGCACCCCTTGAACTTTTTTTTTTAAAGCTTATTTATTTCTTTATGTAATCTGTACACCCAACAGGGGACTTGAACTCACGACCCTGCGATCAAGAGTTGCATGCTCTTCTGACTGTTGCCCCAAGAGTGCAACTTTTTTTTATGTTAGTCACCATACAGTACATAATTAGTTTAAGTTTTTAAAAATTTTTTGTCCTTCGTTTGTTTTCCTTTTCAGGGATGTTCTACTAAGGAATATAAAATAATATTACAGAGTTTTAAAGTCACTTGGAAATCATCTGTGTGATTAATCTACTGAAACATACAAATTTGAGTTTATTTGCTTTTTTAAATTTCATTTTTAGGTCATTCTTTTTTTAACAGCTTCATTGAGGTATAATTTACATATAATAAATTACCCATTTTAAGTGTACAATTACATAATTTTTAGAAAATTGATAGAATTGTACAACCACCACTAAAATCCAACCTTGAGCTTTTTTTTTTTTTATCACCCCCAAAGGATTCTTTGTACTAGTTTGCACTTACCCGCACCCGCCCCCCCAGGCCCACACAAACATGATTTTGCTTTCTGGCTTTATAGATTGCTCTTACCTGGACATTCCATATGAATGGAATCATCAATAGGTGATTTATTTTTTTCATTTCTTCCACGCTGGATTTTATTGCTTCGTTAATACAGAGAAGGAAAACTGGCGGCAACAGAGAGTGTTCTGTTCTTTGTTCTCCATTTCTTTTCCTAATTTCTCCATGTTGATCCATTCCATAATAAACTAGCTCACAGAAACAATAGTAAACTCCTAGAAGCTTAGAGGGGTAAATTTAAACATCAGATATATAAATGCTGTATTTTGCAGGCATTTGGGTAAATTTTTTTAAATTAACATATAATGTATTATTTGCCCCAGGGTTATAGGTCTGTGAATCATCAGTCTTACACATTTCACAGCACTCACCATAGCACATACCCTCCCCAATGTCCATAATCCAGCCACCCTATGCCTCCTCCCCCATGCCCCAGGCACCTTCAGTTTGTTTCCTGAGATTAAGAGTCTCTTATGGTTTGTCTCCCTCCTGATCCCATCTTGTTTCATTTTCTTCCCCTCCCTTCCCCCCATAGCCCCCTGCCCTGCCTCTCAAATTCCTCATATCAGAGAGATCACATGATAATTGTCTTTCTCTGATTGACTTCTTTCTCTTAGCATAATACCCTCTAGTTCCATCCACATCGTTGCAAATGGCAAGATTTCATTTCTTGATGGCTGCATAGTATTCCTGTGTGTGTGTGTGTGTGTGTGTGTCACATCTTTATCCATTCATCTATTGATGGACATATAGGTTCTTTCCATAGCTATTGTGGACATTGCTGCTATAAACATTTGGTGCACGTGCCCCTTTGGATCACTACGTTTGTATCATTGGGGGTAAATACCCAGTAGTGCAATTGCTGGATTGTAGGGTAGCTCTATTTTCAACTTTTTGAGGAACCTCATACTGTTTTCCAGAGTGGTTGCACCAGCTTGCATTCTAACCAACAGTATAGGAGGGTTCCCCTCTCTTGGCATCCTCGCCAACATCTTTCTTTACTGACTTGTTAATTTTAGCCATTCTGACTGGTGTGAGGTGGTATCTCATTGTGGTTTTGATTTGTATTTCCCTGATGCCGAGTGATGTGGAGCACTTTTTCATGTGTCTGTTGGCCATCTGGATGTATTCTTTGCAGAAATGTCTATTCATGTCCTCTGCCCATTTCTTGATTGGATTATTTGTTCTTTGGGTGTTGAGTTTGATAAGTACTTTATAGATTTTGGATACTAGCCCTTTATCTGATATGTCGTTTGCAAATATCTTCTCCCATCCTGTCAGTTGTCTTTTGGTTTTGTTGACTGTTTCCTTTGCTGTGTAGAAGCTTTTTATCTTGATGAAGTCCCAATAGTTTATTTTTGCCCTTGCTTCCCTTGCCTTTGGTAATGTTTCTAGGAAGAAGTTGCTGCTGCTGAGGTCGAAGAGGTTGCTGCCTGTGTTTTCCTCAAGGATTTTGATGGATTTCTGTCTCACATTGAGGTCTGTCATCCATTTTGAGTCTATTTTTGTATGTGGTGAAATAAAATGGTCCAGTTTCATTCTTCTGCATGCGGCTGTCCAACACCACTTGTTGAAGAGACTGGTTTTTTTTCCATTAGACATTCTTTCCTGCTTTGTTGAAGATTAGTTGACCATAGAGTTGAGGGTCCATGTCTGGGCTCTCTATTCTGTTCCACTTATCTATGTGTCTGTTTTTGTGCCAGTACCATACTGTCTTGATGATTACAGCTTTGCAATAGAGCTTGAACTGTAAAATTGTGATGCTGCCAACTTTTGTTCTCTTTTTCAACATTCCTTTGGCTATTTGGGGTCTTTTCTGGTTCCATATAAATTTTAGGATTATTTGTTACATTTCTTTGAGAAACATTGATGGTATTTTGATAGGGATTGCATTAAATGTGTAGATTTATCCATGAGCATGGAACGTTTTTCCATTTCATTGTGTATTCCTCATTTCTTTCATGAGTATTCTATAGTTTTCTGAGTACAGATTCTTTGCCTCTTTGTTTAGGTTTATTCCTAGGTATCATATGGTTTTGGGTGCAATTGTAAATGTGATCGACTCCTTAATTTCTCTTTCTTCTGTCTTGCTGTTGGTGTATAGAAATGCAACTGATTTCTGTGCATTGATTTTATGTCCTGACACTTTAATGAGTTCCTATACAAGTTCTATCAGATTTGGAGTAGAGTCTTTAGGGTTTTCCACATAAAGTATCATATCATCTGCAGAGAGTGAGAGTTTGACTTCTTCTTTGCCAGTTCAGGTGTCTTTTATTTCTTTTTGTTGTCTGATTGCTGAGGCTAGGACTTCTAGTACTGTGTTGAATAGCAATCATGATAGTGGACAGCCCTGCCATGTTCCTGGCCTTAGGGTGAAAGCTCTCAGTTTTTCTCCATTGAGAATGATATTTGCTATGGGTTTTTCATAGATGGCTTTGTTGATATTGAGGTATGTACCCTCAATCCCTACACTGTGAAGTGTTTTGACCAAGAAAGGATGCTGTACTTTGTCAAATGCTTTTCCAGCATCTATTGAGAGTGTCATATGGTTCTTGTTCTTTCTTTTATTAACATATTGTATCACATTGATTGATTTGTGGATGTTGAACCAACCTTGCAGCCAGGAATAAATCCCATTTGGTCATGATGAATAATCCTTTTAATATACTGTTGGATTCTATTGGCTAGTATTTTGGTGAGAATTTTTGCATCCATGTTCATCAAGGATATTGCTCTGTAATTCTTCTTTTTGGTGGTGTCTTTGTCTGGTTTGGGGATCAAGGTAATGCTGGCCTCATAAAATGTGTTTGGAAGTTTTCCTTCCATTTCTATTTTTTGGAACAATTTCAGGAGAATAGGTATTAATTTTTTCTTTAAATATTTGGTAGAATTACCTTGGGAAGCCATCTGGCCCTAGGCTCTTGTTTGTTGGGAGATTTTTTTTTTTTAAACTTGATTTTTTTTTTAAAGATTTTATTTATTTATTTGACAGACATAGATCACAAGTAGACAGAGAGGCAGGCAGAGAGAGAGAGGAGGAAACAGGCTCTCCGCGAAGTGGAGAGCCCGATGTGGGGCTCGATCCCAGGACCCTGGGATCATGACCCGAGCCAAAGGCAGAGGCTTTAACCCACTGAGCCACCCGGGCGCCCCTGTTGGGAGATTTTTGATGACTGCTTCAATTTTCTTGCTGGCTATGGGTTTGTTTAGATCTTCTATTTCTTTCTGGTTCAGTTTTGGTAGTTTGTATGTCTCTAGGAATGCATTCATTTTTTCCAGATTGTCAAATTTGCTGGCTTATAGTTGCTCATGATAAGTTCTTATAATTTGTTGTATTTCTTTGGTGTTGGTTGTGATCTCTCCCCTTTCATTCATGATTTTATTAATTTGGGTCCTTTCTCTTTTCTTTTTGATAAGTCTGACCAGGGGTTTATCAATCTTTTTTTAAATTATTTTTTTTATTTAGGCTTTTTTATTTAAACATATAATGTAACCCCACCACCCTCTCCCAACCCCTCTCCCCCACCACCTCCCTCAGTTTGTTTTATGACATTAAGAGTCTCTTTTGGTTTGTCTCCCTCCTGATCCCATCTTGTTTCATTTTTTCTTTTCCTACCACCTTAACCCCCACCCCCGTTGCATCTCGGGGAGATCATGTGATAGTTGTCTTTCTCCAGTTGACTTATTTCGCTAAGCATAATACGCTCTAGTTCCATCCATGTCGTCGCAAATGGTAAGATTTCATTTCTTTTGATGGCTGCATAGTATTCCATTTTATATATATACCACATCTTCTTTATCCATTCTTCTGTTGATGGACATCTAGGTTCTTTCCATAACTTGGCTATTGTGGACG
>RCUC01139711.1:0-33868 GCA_003697995.1 Taxidea taxus jeffersonii
TATGAAAGAAAATATCTTGTGAAATTCTGACATGTTTGAAAATGTTTTCTTATAAGCAAAGTTGTTCTAATAGACTTATGGAATTTTAGACCAGGAAGGGAATTTATCTGAATCTCAAGCTTTTGCATCTATGGAAATAGAGGCTCAGAAAAGCCCTCAATCTTGGCGAGGCTGGCCAGAGTGACATTTCATGTCCTCCCTTGGTCTCAATGACTCTCTTCTTGTTGCTGATGCCTATTTCTCTGGAAGCCTTTTCATAAAGTCTTTGGTGGTATTTGGTGCTACAGTTTACAGGTCAATTAAAAGTACAGTTTAGTTGTCTTGCCACTATGATTTTGGCTGTATAAGTTGTCTATTTATATCTCTGATACACTACTACGGTTCATGATTTAATTTAGGAAACAAAAGAAATATTCTAGGTATTTTAAGCACAAAGAGATTATAAATAAACGTACTTACTTATACATATAATCTACTTACCAAATCACTGCTACTGGACTGTTGAGCTCAAAGACACCCACAATAAAGACACCCCACAATAGCTGTGATCCAGAACATGAGAAGCTATCATAGCCCCCATTGGCTGTTCCCACAACTGTGTCTCATACATGCAAGCTGGAAGCTCAATAGTGGCAACCAATGGAGTCTCCTCCATTAAGCCTCTGAACTCCATACAAGCCAAGATTATGTCTTTTCTGTTCACAGCTGCATCCCTAGTACCTAGTTTATAATAAGCATCCAAATAAATATTTGCTGAAATAATGAAAAAAGTAATAAATGCATGCATGGAATAAATGAGAAAACTGACTTCACATTGAGTGTGTAAAATATGTAAGATCACATATGACTATGGCTTTAAGTCATTCTATTTAATTCCAAAGCCTGAGAACCTTCTAAAATACTCTATGCCTCAGGGCACCTGGGAGGCTCAGTGGGTTAAAGTCTCTGCCTTCAGCTCAGGTCATGATCCCAAGGTTCTGGGATGGAGCCCCATAGCGGGCTCTCTGCTCAGCAGGGAGCCTTCTTCCCCTTCTCTCTCTGCCTGCCTCTCTGCCTACTTGTGATCTCTCTCTCTCTCTGTCAAATAAATAAATAAAATA
This sequence comes from Taxidea taxus jeffersonii, assembly GCA_003697995.1. Classification (NCBI taxonomy): domain Eukaryota; kingdom Metazoa; phylum Chordata; class Mammalia; order Carnivora; family Mustelidae; genus Taxidea; species Taxidea taxus. The sequence goes on from RCUC01139711.1 coordinate 1,101, forward strand.
TTTTAAAAAAATAAAAATAAATAAAATACTCTATGCCTTTTGAAGACTCATTTCTTATTACTGTATTTAGATATGCATCCTATCTTAAAAGGTACTAAACTTTATACCACTGCATCATTCATTTCCTTTGTCCATGTTGCCCTTCTTTTTCCACGTAGAAAAATCTTGATAGCCTATAAAAGACAGTTAAATTGTTACCTTCCAGAAAATCTGCCCCAAGTCCTAATAACAGAGTATCTTGCTCAACTGTTCATTATACTAGTCTTATAAGAGTTACAAAGGCATAAGACTTTTGAAGTAGGCTGAATGGTTAAGGAATCAGATATACCTGAGGTTGAATCTTGGTGCTGCTATCTCCAGCTTTAAGACTTTGAACAAGTTAGTGTTTCCATACTTTACTTTCTTGCCATTAAAACATGATGAGAATCATTTCATGATGAGATGAGATTGCATGGATGTTAGCACACAATGAATGCCTGTAGTAATAATCTTCTATTAAATAGGTGTTCTTTTTCTTTTCCCTCTTCTCCTTCTCATTATTCTTATGAAAAATATTTCCCCTTTAAACTTCTCTTTTCCAACTCTTCTTATTCTTATTCCATGACCTCTCCTTTTATGCCTTCTTTTTGTCTATTTTGTCAGAGCCATCTATCTGTTGGCCGCCCAAAATAGCTTCACCATGGCAACCCACATACATACTACCCTACCCTTGTTTTGTGTTCCAGATTTTCATGGTGTCTGAAAATTACCTGATATATTTCCTTTGCATTTAACATTTAACAGACAGTATGCCCCACTTTGGTTTTAAGATCAAAGGGATATTCCCATGATGTGAATATTTGATGTCACCATATGAAAATATTTGGGCCAGATTTTGGGGAGCCAAGAATGCTCTTCCTGTCATAATTAGCTGCCAACATCTGACAGATGTCCTATATTCTCAATATAGCCTTAGAACTTCCAAAAATCAGTGGGTTTTTAAAACCTTGGACATATTTTCTAAAATATGATGAAGGTAATGATATAGACACCTGTGTTAAGGAAAACTTGATTATGTCAAGTCATATTCATGGATATTAGGTATATATTTAAGACATAGGAATACATTGAGGTATAAGCTATAATACTTCAATAGTTTCAAAGTAGTTAATTTCATGATGGTTAATCAGGGAGAGTGAGGAGAATGGGCTTGGCTAGCCTGTTAGAACATGTAGACACAGACAAATATTCTGCATGTGTATTTCAGGACAGTCATTTAAGTCTTACTTTAATCTGAATCAGTCCATTACAGTAGCTTTAAAACATGGCTGCACATTCTTTGAAACTCCTCCCATTGAGAGATGGTATCTCTGCTTCCTTACCCCTTGAATCTGGTTGGCTTGTAACTGCTTCAGCCAGTAGAGTACAATGGAACTGACACCAAATGACTTCCAGAGCTAGGCTGCATAAAACCTGGAAGCTTCTGACTTACTCACCAAAAGCTTGCTCAGAGCCCTGACCAACTTTATAAAAAGTCCAATTACCCTGCAGCCACTATGCTAGAGAAGCTACTGTTGATGGTCCCAGATGAGTTCAGCCTTCCAGCCATTTCTGTCAAAGCATGAAGAATATAAGTAAATATGTCTTGGACTTTCTAGATCCTAACTGCAAGGTGAATACTGCCTAATGACTACCAGCAATGTCATGAAGTTAAGTCTGAATTCTTGATCCACAAAATCATGAACAAAATTAGTCATTGTTATTAGTCACTAAGCTTTGATGTATCCTGTTGCACAGAAATAGATAACTGGAGCAGTAATCAATAAGTAATGGACAGGAAAGACTTATTTCTGAGTGTCTGAATTTTTTAATTTTTTGGAAAGTCTGAATGAATAAAGATAACATTTTTGAGAGTTTTATCAGGCTAGAGTATAATGAATAAATTTACGAGAAAGACTGAGGTGAGACATGCGTGCATACTTGCTTGTGTGTGACCATATGTGCACATCTAAGTGTATGTGTTTACATTTCTACAATTTAAAAAGTGACAGCCACAATATGTCATCAGTTTTTTGTCCAGTAACTATCTAAATCATCGTTATAAAAATATTTCTGCCTTCATTTTTATTTGTGCTCTGGAAGAATTAAGTAATTACCATGAGTCAGTGTCCTAACATGCTACATCTGCTATGAAGACAGAGAGAGGTGTTAATATTTTTATAAAGTAGCAAGATTCCTTTGATATTTCCATTACACAACTTTTTTTTTTTCTTTTTTTTATGCTGGCTGTCTGGTACCTTTTCTTTTCTTTTTTTTTTTTTTAGATTTTTTTTTAAATTTATTTATTTGACTGATAGAGAGATCACAAGTAGGCAGAGAGGCAGGAGGGGGGGGAAGCAGGCTCCCCGCTGAGCAGAGAGCCCGATGTGGGACTCAATCCCAGGACCCCAAGATCATGACCTGAGCCAAAGGCAGTGGCTTAACCCACTGAGCCACCCAGGTGCCCCTGTCTGGTACCTTTTAAAGCCAAACTCAAATTGTACTTCCTATAGGGAACCTTCCTGGGGTGACCCACAAAGTAGTATTTTCTTCATTCCATGCACTAATAACAGGTTGCCCACAAACTTGTTCTGAATCTATTACCATGTTTTATTGGAATCTATTGATTATGCTACTTTTCTTTATAGACCATTAGATCCTCGTAACAGAAAGACATTTTTATACATATTTGTATACCTAACATCTAATAAGCTGTAAAACCCAGTGAGTTTTCCTTTTTCTTTGACTGTAAGAATGTTCACAATTTAGTTTTGTGTTCAACTTCTAGTAAGTACACTTTGTATAGTTGGTTTCAACATTGGGAAATTTGAATAATAAATATTATGGAGTGAAATAAATGAGTGTGCTTCCATGTAGTAAGAATTTTTAGCATAACTGTCTACCAACATCTGAATGAGAAAATATTTTTAAAAATAAAAAAATACTGATTCTTTATTCACTTCCTGAGGTAGCTGCAATATAATTGTGTGATGAGATAAGATCATGATCATAAGCCATGATTGATTCAATCCTTAATTGAGCAGGGTTAAATGTTTAGTTGTTCTTTCTATGCAAACCCTATACTTGAGTAGAAATGACAAAGCAAAAGGAATAATTTGTTATTTTATGTATTTAAGGAAAAACTAGATAACATTCTGGATTTGAAATAAGTACAGAAGATCTAATAGTCATATTTGATTTGGTACAGGTAAAACTGAACATAGACATGTTCAATCACAAGATAAATGGATTAATCATACATCGTGTATTGGGCAGAAATTAAGGGACAAAATAATAAAGAAACACTAATGCAATAATACAGTCAAACAACATTTTTATCTACTTTGTAACTTTTTAAATTTATAGGAATTTTAAATATAAGACAAAACATGCATATATGATTAAAACACAAGTACTAACAAATCAACTAAAATAATAAACATTAGCTCAATTGATTAAAGTATAGGCCTTTTGGTATATAAATCCTAAGCTAGTATCTATATAAACCTGTATAATATAGGGTGTCTACTTGAAAGAGTAAAAGAAATAAACCTTGTGTCTCCTTTCAACCTAAATTTTCTTTGGCTGAAATGACCATATCCCACCATGGAGTAGATCTATAGTTCTTTCATCCTGTTGCCATTCATCTGTGAAAAGCACATTTATACATTATTTATATTACTACAATTTCCTAAAGAAAGTTTGCTGTTTTAAGTTTCAGTGTGATTCCTTATCTGCCCTACTCTTGCAGTAATTTTTCTTAGGTGGAGTTCTATTCTTGTGAAGTATTTTCTAAGCAAGCATGTACTGTTACACAAATGAGCCCATATTTTTGAGGGATTCTTTTTAAACCCTAAATGCACAGTATAGTACAAGATAAGTGTGTAAAACTATAAGCACTCTGAAGGGTTAACTTTCATGAGCATATATAGCATATATTTTTATTTACAGTGTTAAAAATTACCATGTAGTCAGAGTACAAAGGATTCTTAGGACAATGAAAATATTCTATTACACTGTAATGATGAATACATGTCATTATACATTTGCCCAAACCCATAGAATGCACAGACACCAAGAGTGAGTGCTAATGTTAACTCTGCACTCTTGATAATGGTATATCAATATAAATTTGTCAGTTGCAATAACTGTACCACTCTGGTGGGGGGGTATTGATAACAGGAGAGGTTTGCATATGTAGGGCAGGGCATATATATGGAAATCTCTGTAACTTCTGCTCACCTTTAAAGTTGTCCCCCCAAAAATTATTCATTACAAAAATTAGCAGTGATTAACATAGGGAATATATCTGAAATTTAGGTTCTTTCCCAAACATTCTTGTTTCTAGAGCTACCTCCTTGAACTGGCTGCCCATTTGATCTCATTTTACTTTTGCCTTTAACAGCTTTATGAAAATATTTAAGGGTGACTTAATGTGGCAGAATAAACACCATTCTCAGATAAAGAAGACATAAATTCTAGTCTAGACTTTATAATTTGCTGAATAGGGGATCTTCATTATATCAATGAAAATTTCAGGAGCTTGGTTTCCTCACATATAAAGTGAAGATGATGCTATCCTTATCTATGCTTATGAGGTCACCTGTGTCTTACAGAAATTACATTTTAACAGCATAAAATAGTAAATACATACTGTGTGGTGGTGGCAGTAGTATTGTTAGAATTTTTATAAAAACATATTTTCATTTTGGCTAAATTAGTTAAATACTGTTAGAGAACAAAAACCAAAAAAACAAGTACCAACAAAACAAAACAACAACAAAAAACACAAACAAAAAACAACAACAAGGGATGCCTGGGTGGCTCAGTTGGTTAAGCGGCTACCTTCGGCTCATGTCATGATCCCAGTGTCCTGGGATTGAGTCCCACATCGGGCTCTTTGCTCAGCAGGGAGCCTGCTTCTCCCTCTGCCTCTGCCTGCCACTCTGTCTGCCTGTGCTCACTCCCGCTCTCTCTCCAACAAATAAATAAATAAAATCTTAAAAAAAAAACAACAACAACAGCAAAACACCATGCAATCTCGATTTACTTTAGTCTACTAATCTAAAAGAGACAATTTTAAAAAAGTTTTGAAAATACTTTTTATATTCTTTACTAGATGGAAATTAAATTTGTTAGATTAAGTGATGGCACAAGTTAGCTTTTTAACAGAATCATTTTAATGCTTTATTAATAGAGAAAACTATACTAAACCTCCATTAGAGTGTGAATTCAAAAAGAAGAGAAACAAATTGTCTTCTCTCAGTTTTAAAAAGGAAGCCCTGTGTATTGGTTAAGTCTCCAGCCCTGGAGGAAGAGAACCTTAGATTTGGAGACTGATTCCTGCATTTAGTGGCTCTGTGACCTCAGGCAGGAAACCCCACTTTACTCTCCCACCTGGGAGTCAACAAAGAATTCCTCCAGGCCTGAGCTGTCTTTGTGTGAATGGAGGACAAAGGGAGATAAGACAGAGGACATGGGGGTGCCTGGGTGGCTCAGTGGGTTAAGCCTCTGCCTTCGGCTCTAGTCCTGATCCCAGAGTCCTGGGATCAAGCCCACTGTGGGGCTCTCTGCTTGGTAGGGAGTCTGTCTCCCCCTCTCTCTCTACCTACTTGTGATTTTTCTCTGTGTGTGTCAAATAAATAATAAAATCTTAAAACAAAAAAAAGGCATGAATGTGATAGGGAAACAGTGATTATGTTTTAGATAGTTTGGTAAATTTTCTTCAAAAATTTTTAGAGTTGAATCTGTTCTTTTCTTTTTAAGTTATCATTTATTTATTTGAGAAACCACTTGAGTGAGCAGGAACAGGAGGCTGGGGTGGGTCAGGGGACATGGTGGGCAGAGGGAGAAGGGGGAAGCTGACTCCCTGCTGAGCCTGATGTGGGAATCTATTCCAGGACCCTAGGATCATGACCTGGGCTCAAGGCAGGCAGGCACTTAACTGACTGAGCCTCCCAGGTGCCCCAAATCCCTTCTTTCTTATATTTCAATATAACTTTCTCTTGGATTTCAAATTTAACTGTTTTAAGAAGGGTACTATATACAAATAGATTGCATGGCAATGCAGTTTATACATGTGGATGCAAATGGTTTTAGGTAGAGAATAAAAAGTCATTGCAGAAAGAGAAGACAATGACAATGCATCTGTATTCTGCCCTTCGTCGGTCATTCCTGCATTGTGCCTCGGAGATATTTTCCTATATGCCTTTTGCTTTATATATGTGACATGGAGACTTTGGAATAAGTTTTGTAGAATAAAGGAGCCACATTGTAACTTAAAAAAAAAATTGTTCACTCTCATGTAAGATTCTCCTAAAAATGCAAGTGTTACAAGTGCTTGTGTACAGTCTTTGTATTTACCAGGGCAAAGCTTTCCAGACCTTTTGTTTGTTAGGTGAACAAACAAAATAAACAAAAATGAACAAAATGAGTGTTTGTTAGGTGAAAGACATTGCACGAGGAGCAAGGTACACTACACTGAAATAATATAGTCTTTCAAGGACTAATTAAGCAATCATATTTGGTTAATGGATTCTTCCGTTTTAAGATCATCTGACTAATAGTTATTATGAGAGGTGTTTTTGTTTTTTTATTTTCTTCATTTGGTCAACAGTACACTAAATCACATAAATAACCATTTGGAAATACAAATATAGTAAAATTCAATAAGATGTGACAGTCCTAATTGATGATTAAAGAGTACATTTTCCTTGAATTCTAAAACATTTCTGCTGCTTTCATGTTTGACTCATATTTCATCTTCCACCCCATATGCCCCCCCACATACTCTGATGTGACCAAAAGCCTATTTAGTTACTTTTAATAGATATTAAGATTTTTAATGAATCTCATGCAGTTTTTTATGTAAACTGTGTCATATTTCTTTTTTATTGTTTCTATTTCAGTTCAGCTAATTAACATATATTATTAGTTTCAGAGGTAGAGGTCAATGATTCATCAGTCTTACATAATACCCAGTGCTCATTACATCACATGCCCTCCTTAATGTCTATAACCCAGTTAGCCCATCCCCCTCTTCTCTCCTCCAGCAAATTTATCTATTTCTTAATCCTGTTGGTGTTCAAAACCAAGTTCAAGGTGAGAATGAATACTTTTTTATACTTTTAAACTGTAGATCAGATTGTTATATATTCAGGTTGTTGAGATTCTATGGATGATGAGTAAATGGGAATCATAAAAGAGTTTAGAATAAACTTTATTACATAAATCAAAAAGAATAATAGGTTATTTTTAATTTTAGCTGCAGCCATGATAATGCCATGTTGAAAGATAACTGGATGGAACAGACCACTCTGGCCCATACTCATCAGTTCCTCATTGTATATCTCAGCCAATTCAATCTGAATATATTGGGAGAAGTGTTCCCAAGACTCTGAGGCATTTTATCTCTGATTAGTTCTCTTCCAATGCTTCACTCCAAAATACTCAGTCTTTTTCTGCCATCAGTCTTTTCTCTTCCCAACCCCCAAATACCTGTGTTTCCAATTTGTACTAATGAGAACAATCCTCCACCGCCTACTATGAATTACTTTGTTATTGGGCTACAGTATTATAGTAGGAATTGTATTTTACAAATAAGTCTGCATGGAAATGAATGTTTGCATTTGTGTAGGGTTTAGGAAATTTAGGAAGATACAGTAATAAACCAGTACTGTAAACTATTGTATACTCATGTGAAAGTAATTATTAATTGTTCAGATGGATGTGGAGACACACTTCAAGGCACATTTGTGTATTTGGAGCACACAGATAATGCATAAATTTGTCAAATAAGAATAGCAGTATTGAAAAAAAAACTTGGATAAAACTTACAAATAAGATGATGATATTTTGTCACCTGATTGATAAATATAATTGTTCTTAGTTTTTATAAGAGTATATCCAACTTCTAGTTCAATTTTGAGCTGATGTGATCATAATAACTTTCATTCTAATTATGCTTAAGAGTTTATCAGTACTTTCTATTCTGTTATGCACTTCAAGCCTAATAATCGTTTGTTAAATTATGTAATTCCCTTTATTTTGTAAATGGAGACATTGTTACTGAGAAAGATGAGGTAAATTGCTCATGTCAAGCATGGATCCAAAATTTAATCAAGATTTCCCTCAACCCCTAAATAGAAAGATTCTTCTACTGTGGCATGCTAGGCATCCGCAGATTTTGTAATGTAATTGTGCAGCGTGCTTTTGAACCCCATGACAATCTTCAAAAATTCAGTATATTTGAGCCCCTTTCTTCCAAGATAGATACCATTTTCACTAGGGAATTATCAAATCACTTTAAAGCAGCCTGCTTATCGAAGAACTGTCTGCACTTAACTCATGATTTTGTTTTTTGTAGTTGATAGTGATTATTCCTATGGGGTAAGAATAAGAGGTGTTAATGGAAAGGACATGAATTCTGACTTGGGAATTGAGATCTAACATTGAATCTTTTCTCCATGTCATATCTTCATGATATTGGAGAAGTTAGGTAACCTATCTCTCCAATTTCCTCATCTATGAGAGGTTAATACCCTTAATTGTCTCAAAGACTATATACTACTGTGAAGATTAGATGATCTGAAACCTGTAGAAAGGCCAAGTCCAGTACTGTAAAAGAGTGGATTTTTAATAAATAGTATGTCTCACTTCCCTGTCCCCTTACTAAAGGTAATTCCACATTGTTCAGCCTTCTTGTGTTTAAGAACATTTTAAGTAACTAAAAATCTCAAAGCAATAGTTAATATATTAGCATTATTACAACAAAAAACCAGTGCCATGCCTATATAACATTTATAAAATCATTCATTATCTGTGTAGAACTATTAATATCATTCCCTATGTAGAACTATTGACTCCATAAACATATCTCCTACTCAAAACATAAGTTCATGAATGTTCTTTCTATGTTGCCAGACAGATTCTGTGTAAATATCATACTTCTAAATAGGAGATGGTTAACCCGACAGTTTCTAGAAATCTACTCAGTTCAACATTAATGTCATAATTCCATCATCATCATCATCATCTCTGTCACCATTATTGTCATCATTCTTTTCCTTATTGTCATCATTTCTAACATATATTGAGCGTTTGCCATCTGTCAGGCCTTTTACCAAATGCTTTATATGAATTACTGTATTAATTCATTACCACATTTATGAGGGTACTATCTTAATTCCATAGTATAAATATGAATAACAAATTTTATTGTGGTTAGAGAATTCATTCAAGGTCAAGACCCAGTAGGTAGTGGAGTTAGGAGTTGACTATAGGCAGTCTTATTTGGGAGTCCATTATGCTTCCATGTCTTCATTAGGCCATCAATATTCACATTTATATTCAATGGTGGCAAAAATATATTTTACCTATTGATCAAAATTTGAGAACAGAAATGTGAAAGTTTCAGACTCAGTTACTTAAATTCCCAAAGATGCCATAGTATGTTTTAGAGGTGTGTCTATGAGGCAGGCAGATTAGGAAAGACTGAAATTCCCAGTGCCTGAGATCATTTCAGTAACAGGGTTGAGAAGTTTCAAGAACTTTTAGAATCAAACTTCAGCATGCCTGAAGTAATCTACTTAGGTGAATATTTCAAATCTCCAGTCATCCCCAGATCATGAAATGCAGCATTTCTTTTTTATATTGTCTTACTCTCTACTTGCTTCATGTGTACTGGTATTCATGTATTCTATTCTACTCAACAAAATTTTATAAGTTCTTCAAACAGCAACTAAGACTTCTGCCCTTTTGGATGTTACACAATCTATCATTCTGTATATGAATTACCTGCCTGGTATGAAGGGAAAAACTTCATATTTGAAGGGAAAAACTTCATATTTAACATTACAAAACCATGTCTTCAGCCTCAGGGGTGGCTCTTAACTACCACTATTGTCCTAGATAGGCTACTTTCTTTAAAACTTCAAAACTGGGGATAAGGTGGTAGACAAAAAAGAGACTTGATAAATTGAAGGTAGTAAACTGCTGTGTCAAAAGTTTACAAATCCACTTCTAGTAATTCTTTTAAAGAAATTATTTAAATCATGTATATATTACTGTGCTCCCAAATGTCTTTTTAATAAATAATTATATGGTGAACCATTAGCTTTGACTTATTTAACATATTTAGCTTATATAACCTATCCAACCTTATATATACATGATTATATTTAACACTGAGACATTTCCATATTCTAGGTCATGAGTAAAATATTTTTAAATACACTGTACTATTTAATCCTTAGAACAAATCTTTGAGATGAGTATTATTATCCTTAACTTGCAGAGTCAAAAATTGAAGTGTTAATCTCAGATAACCAATGTATCCCAAAATACAGAGCTAGTAACTGGAAGGCATATTCAGTAGTTTAGCATGTTTATGGGCTACAGAGCATAATAAAGGCCCAACTAGGACAAAATAAGTTATATCATTATTTTTTATTTTGAAGTATGCTCTGTATTTCATCCAACAAATTTTAAAGCTGGGGGTTACTTCTTCGGTTTAGTTCTTTCCAAGATTAGCTACATAATTTCCTGGGCTCAACACAAAATGGAAATGTAGAGTTACTTACTTAAAAATTAATAATTTCAGGATAGACACAACAGAACATTAAATCAAGAGTAAAGAACTTGTGACATACCTGATAAAGGATTAGTATCCAGAAAATACAAAGAACTTATAAAACTCAACACTCCCCAAAACAAATAACTCAGTTAAAAATGCTCCAAAGAAGATATGCAGATGGACAACAGATACATGAAAAGATGCTCATCATCATTTCTCATCAGGGAAATGTAAATCCAAACTCACTCACACCTATCAGAATGGCTGAAATCAGCAATACAAGAAACAACAGGTGTTGGTGAGGATGAGGAGATAAAGCATCCTCTTGAACTGTCGGGTAGGAATGCAAACTGGTGTGGCCACTGTGGGAAACAGTATGGGGGCTCCTTAAAATGTTAAAAATAGAACTACTCTCTGATCCAGGAATCACACTACTGGGTATTTACTCAAAGGAGACAAAAATACTAACTCAAAGGGATATATGCACCCTTGTGTTTATAGCATTATTTATAATAACCAAATTGTGGAGGCAGCCCCTGTCTATTGACTGGTGAGTACATAAAGAACACACACGCACACATACACACACACATATACACAATGGAATATTATTCAACCATAAAAGAGAATGAAATCTTGCTATTTGCAATGACCTGGATGAAAACTAGAGTATATGTTAAGTGAAATGTCAGTCAGAGAAAGTCATACAGCATATGATTTCACTCATATGTGGAATTTATGAAACAAAACAAATGTGCAAAGGTAAAGAGAAAGAGAAAGAAAATGAGGGGGCCAGAGAGGGAGAGCAAGAAACAGACTTTTACCTATAGAGAATAAACTGATGGTCACCAGAGGGGAGGTAGGTTGGGGTTTGGGTGAAATGGTTGATGGGGCTTAAGGAGTTCACTTGTGATGAGCACCAAGTGATTAAAACAAAAGCTTAAAAAAAAAATAAAAGGTAAAGACGTTGTGAGCATGGTGCCCAGTGCAAGTACACAGATCACATGCCCATGAAGCCAATTCTGGTCCTTCCTCTAAAGGGCATGAAACTAAGTTTTTATACAGCCAAGTATCTATGTCTTCTCTGATTAATAAAAGGTATGAAAGTCCTCCCATATAGGAAGAAAGTGTGAGGATTTATATTCTACTTTCTTTACATTGCAGTTTGATTATTTGACTCATTTATGAGGCAGAAACTCCTTAGCAAAAGGACATCATGAAGCTTCCATTCTTTACCATCCTCCTCATTATTATCAATTTCAACATCATCATTATAATCATTACCTTTATTATTAACCATCATTATCTAATTATATTCTATGGCCAGGAACTATACTATAAGAAATCACCATCTGATTAATCCTAAGCAAAATGTCTATGAAGTTCAATGGCTAAGACATTTGCCAAGTAGCACACATCCTGCAAATAATAGAGAATGGGTTTCAAACCAGGTATCTGGGGTCCCAGTGCCCAGTGTCTTTTCTACATATTATCTACTAGAAGAACACTTTAGCAAGCACTGTTAGGAGACTTCATGTTTATAACCAGATTATCCAAACATACATTTGTAAACACTAAAAGTTTCATCTTCAGAAATGTGTTTCTGTTGTTTTATTTAGTTCTCTTAGTTGTTTTTTTTTTCTCTTTTGTTAAGGAACAGAACAATTTATCAAAAAGATTTAGGAGCAGACATAAAGGAACAGCAAGGCTTAAAACTCTACAAGATAATTTCTGTTTCTTTATTCCATTTGAGTAGAGAAAGGAATTAAATAACTAGGGGAAAGGAAGTTGAATTATTTGTTGTTTTTTGTTTATTTGTTTTAGAATGATATTATAGAATTATCCATGTATATAGCAGTTCAGATAATTTTATTTAAAACACATACACTTAAGTATTAGAATTTGCAACTTAAATGTCAGAAGACTATTTCCATATGAATTGTCCTTCTATGATTTTTAAAAAATATTTTATTTATTTATTTGACAGAGATCACAAGTAGGCAGAAGGGGGCGGGCAGCAGGCTCCCTGCTGAACAGAGATCCTGATGGGAGGCTCAATACCAGGACTCTGAGATCATGACCTGAGCCAAAGGCAGAGGCTTTAAGCCACTGAGCCACCCAGGCACCCCTGTCCTTCTACGATTATTGAAAAGATCCCTAATTGATATTTCTATACCCTGTCTTATATGTCTATAAAATTAATTAGACTATAAGTGGTAAATTAAAAGTTTATTCTCTTATTCTTCAAGAAGGTGGTTTAGTTTATTTGATTTTATTAATTTTAGTTCAATATATCAATGCCCTTCTTCCTATATGAGTCAAAAAAGCATTATTGAAATGTGAAAGTGTGATCTCCAAATTATGTTAGAGACTATTACATGGAAATATAATTTTTTGCAGCATTCCAATTAAGTCTCTATAAAAGACCTATTCTAACTCCCTCATGTTTTCTCTACTCTTCAAATTAATGTTAGTGTGACAAAATTATATTTACTTCCATTTAACCAGTTCAACTGGTCATTCAACACACCTGCACATGTGCATGTGTGCATGCACACATCCACACACCCCACCCACCTACACAGGGGAGTAGCTACAATCTAATTAGTAGCCTGCATCTCCCACTCCCCTTTGTTTCTCTATATAGTCTTCTGTCCTTCGGATCACTCCTTAGAATTCCTGATATATATTATTCTGGTAAAATCTCTTAAGTTGTCTCCAAAAACTTACTGCTAACAATGTGAAGAGCATCTTTGGACCAGTGGCTAGGTTATCTTAGGTGGAAAAATCCAGAAATAAAGTGGCTCAGGATGAGGTCTCATATTTAATTTTGTTTTTCCAGATTTCTCTCTAAATGGTTATACCATTTTTAACCCACGTTAGCAAGTACTAGTTCTAATAAAAAGCATGTTGATTTTTGTCGTTCTAATGCACATAAGTAAGTGCCTCATCTTTAAAATATTTGCTAATTACTAGTGACATTGAATATTTCTTAGTATTCTTATTAGGCATACAGCTCTCCAGTAGATAAATAACCTATTTTCAGTTCTTTGACTATATACATTGCTTTTCTAGGTCTTTCCTCACTGATTTTCAGGTGTCCTTTATGTATTCTAGATATACCCAGAATATGAATTCCCAAAAATTAATCTCTGTTTACCTTGTATATTCCACTGCATTTAATACTTATAGATTTAAATTTCATATATAGCTTTAAACCATCTGGAATTTATTTGTGTATACATATCAAGAGATAAGGATCTAATTAATTTTTCCACTATAAAGGCAGCAAAATATAATGGATACAATTGAAGACTTCATAGCCAATCCAGTGAGTTTGTTTCCCGACTCTGCTGCTTGTATGTCACTTTGTGCAGGTTATTTAACTCTAGTCTGTGCCTCAGTTTCCTGATCTGTAAAACACAAAGACAATGCCTCTCTTTTAAGACCATGTTGTCAAGAGTTAGTAAATTTGCAGTGTTTAGATCATTGCCTGACACATTTCTGATACCACATAGGTACTGTTATTGATGATATCATCATCATCATCATCATCATCATCATTATTATTAGACAGTGGACCAATAGTTACAACATTCTTTTACAAAATAACTCATTCTATATTGATACACTAATTTTTTAATGCCACCTCCATTATGAGCTAAATTCCAAAAAGTAACATCAGTAACTTGCTAAACCCCTATTCTAACATGCTGGTTTATTTCTCTTTTGATTTAATTGCATGAAATTGTTTAATTTACTGTGACTCTAAATGTCTTACTAGCTAGTAAATGAGACCTGTCACCAGTCTTTCTCAAGTTATTTTACTGTCAGAACACTATTATTCTTCCATATAAATCTTAGAATTAACTTATTTTTTCAAAAAAAACCTTGTATTTTTATTAAAATTATTTTGAAATTATCAATTAATTTGGGGAGTTTTGAAATCTTTATAATGCTAAGTCACTATATTTGGTATGGTTTTATTCTCAGTATATTTGCATTTTGTGTTATAGTGTTTCATAAATTTCTTCAGAAGAAATTGTTAGATTAATAGATACATTATAGTTTTTTCATTAAAGCAAATGATCATATTTTCTCTTTCATTTTCAACTTGAATTTACTGGTTAAAAGGGACAAGTGATTTTTGAATGTTAGCCTTGTATCTGTCAACTTTCTGAAATTTGGTGGTTATAACAATTGTTCTATGATAGATTATAATGTATCTTTAGATAATTATTGTTTTCTTCTTCCTTTTGAATCTGTATTGCTTTTTTCTTGTCTAGTTGCTTCAGCCAGGACTCTTTGTACAATGTTAAACAATAACACTCATGGCAAACAGTATTATCTTATTCCTGACCTATAAGGAGCAAATAGTTTATACTCTAGATGTCTGGAACATTGCTTGTATTAATTTTATAATCAGAAATAACAAATATTAAAATGAAAATTAATTTAAAAATTGAACAAGTCTATAATAGAGAAGAAATGAGTATTTTATATTAAGAGCTTAAGTATAAGTATAGCTTTACCTGAACAAATTAATTTAAGAGAAGATAGCTAAAATGTTAGTAAAACAAAATACCATTTTACAAGACTGTCTCAAAACAAGAAAAGTTCCATTCTGCATGTTACTGAGAATAACCTTGAAGACTTCATCTCTACCTACTGAAATAGTTTATATTAAGCTCTATACTGTGTTCATTAAAATGTTTTACACGGGGGCACCTGGGTGGCTCAGTGGGTTAAAGCCTCTGTCTTCAGCTCAGGTCATGATCCCAGGGTGCTGGGATCGAGCCCCACATCGTGCTCTCTGCTCAGCAGGGAGCCTGCTTCCCTTCCTCTCTCTCTGACTGTCTCTCTGCCTACTTGTGATCTCTGTCTGTCAAATAAATAAATAAAAATCTTTTTTAAAAAATAAATAAAATGTTTTACACGTAATGGGTTCTTTGGATAAAAGAGTTGTGAATCTGGAATAGAAGTTTTGTGGGGTTTTTTTGCTTTTTTGTTTTTTAAGACTTTATGTGTATATTTTAGAGAGAGAGAGAGATCTCATGGGGTGAGGGGGAGGTGGCGGTGAGGAGCAGAGGGAGAGGGGCTAGCAGACTCAAAGCCGAGGCCTGAGTCCGACCCGGGACTCAATCCAATGAACCAGAAATTATGACCTGAGCAAAAATCAGGATCCAAGAGTCACTTGCTTAACTGACTGAGCCATCAGGTAACCCAGGAATAGATTTTTTGGTAAGCTTGAACTTGAACAGCCACTTAACTTCTAATCTACAAATTTTTAGGATTATTGAAAATTAAATAAAACAATAAAGTAGAATATGACACATAGTTTTCCTCCCTCTCTTCTCTCTCATTAGCAAAACCATCTATGACATTTTGTTTACTTAACATATGTGCTTTTAAGATGAATGTATACAACATCATTATATTACAAAGATAGTGTAGGGAAGAATATGTCCTTCTGCTTGTTTGTTAATTTTAAGAACTTTAACAATTTTAGTTGTTAATTCTGTAAGAATGTACAAAAATTTCTGTACCATTTTTACAACTCTTTTTTCTGTTTCCTTGATGAAATTAAAGGAAAGCCATAGGAACACTACTGGTCTAAAATAATTCATTGCCCTTTCTTACCTAACCCTTTGTTTTTCTGATCAGAAAACAATATAAAACCTCAATGCAAAAAGTTTCTCAGTGCCAGAGCAAAGACATATATAAAATATTCTTTATATATCTCAGAACATAGTGACAAGTAGAATTCTGGAATTAATTCATAGTAAACTGTGTGTTGTATGTGTTTCTGTGTGTACATGTGTGGTTACAGTTTTAGTACTAATATTTTCTAAGTAGTGCCTACGTGAGGTGGATGTATTTACTAATGATCTCAATCATCAAGGGCCTCAAATTCCAGGAAATAGCATTTGATGTATTTCAGAGAGAAAGTTGACTGAATAGATTGTGCAGCTTGATTATAACCTTTTTATTCTATCTTCTATTGTGCTTTGACATGTAATACCAACATTGTTCTGTTGACTACAATTTGCATCCATGTAAATCATAATAAGAAGAAAGCATCTGTGCCCCTATGCTACACACAGCTATTGAGGAATTGCTGCAGATCAAGCAAATAACAGAATCAGAATTGAATATACCACGTTACTCTATGCCTTATTTTGTTAAAAGCATTAATGCTAGACAGAGTGCTTTCACATCTGTACTCTCTGTAACGCTCACAGCAAGCCCAGAGATAAGTCGGACTGTAATCGTGAGCTTCATTTGACACTGAGAAAGGTGAAGTTCACAAAACCTGACAAACTGGAAAGTAGCAGAGTTGAGAACTGAGACAAAGTCATCTTTTTTCCAGTTGAATGTCTTTTCCCAAGGCAGTGAGAGAAAAGGGTATCCATTGTTTCACTCCTTTCTTCAGTTTGGTGCCATGGAAATTTGGAGAATTATCTTTGAAAAGGGGGGAAAAAAGGTGACACTTCAAAATAACTTTTAAAAATTCTTCTAAAAATGGTTCAAATATTTTCTCTCACTTCTTTCTAAAATAGCTTACTGATACTTGAAGAGCTATCTACATTTTCTTTGTATCAGGTGCAAATCTGAAGGTTTAAACTGGTAAGACTTCAACAAGAGAAGAACCAGGAAGAAATATTATATTGAGAGATTTATTGCAAGGAACTGGTTTGGGTGCTTAGAGGGGCTTGCTAGGCAAACCTGAAATCCTTAGAGTGGATTGTCAAGGAGGAGATGGAATTCTGGGGCATAAGGTGAAGCTACTGTCCTCAGATAGAATTCCTTCTTTGTTTGAGAGTTGTTCTGCTTTTAAGGGCTTTTGATTGATCAAGTCAAGCCTATCAAGAAGATCTAGGATAATTTCCTTTAGCTAAAGTCAGCTGATTATGGACTTTAATCACATCTACAATATATCTTTACAGCAATACTTAACTTAGTGTTTGGATGTCTGGGAACTGTAGCCTTACCACAATGAAATTAGAAAAAAAAAAAAATCACAGTGTTAAAGTGGAATTCACACTGACTATAAAAG
The DNA here is from genome assembly GCA_003697995.1 of Taxidea taxus jeffersonii. Lineage (NCBI taxonomy): Eukaryota > Metazoa > Chordata > Mammalia > Carnivora > Mustelidae > Taxidea > Taxidea taxus. The sequence continues at coordinate 18,749 of RCUC01139711.1, forward strand.
AAACATTGACTTGGGAATTGAGGAAAGATCTTGCCTTGATAATCAGTTCTCGTGGTGACTTGGTAATTTTTTTTTCTCAAGCCTTTTTTTAGCCATCTTTCCTTATCCACAAAATAGGCTTGATACTAAGCAATTTGAACATTACTATGATTTTTTTTTTAAGATTTTTATCCATTTACCTGACAGACAGAGATCACAAGCAGTCAGAGGCAGGCAGAGAGAGGAGGAAGCAGGCTGTCCGCAGAGCAGAGAGCCTGATGCGGGGCCCGATCCCACGATCCTGGGGACCATAACCTGAGCTGAAGGCAGCGGCTTTAACCCACTGAGCCACCCAGGCGCCCCTGAACATTACTATGATTAAATGATGTGATTATTCGCCTATGAAGATTTTTATGTTACACTCTTACCCAGCACCAGATATTTCCCTTCAGATCAATTAATCCAGTAAAACTGAATATGTAATTGTGTATGTTTGTTTATATGTAGCTTTCTTCCTAGATTATAAGCTTTAGGATCATTAGTACCATATTCTTTTGCTCACTGTTAAATCTCTGTAAATTTTCTTATAGCTATGTCATTCTCTAAGAAGTTCAATACCAAATCTCAACATTTTAACCAGAAAAATATACAAATAGCCCTTAAGCTTTGTCAAGTGCCAAAGAATTTAAGAAACCAAGATATCCATATAGCACCAGATTCTTCTGACCTGAAGTTAATTTGCTTGGGTGGAGTCTACTAAATACTGCAAAATAGACTAAAATTTCTGCTCTGAGCTTTAGTAGTGTAGACTATGACAGTTTATCCAATTGGTACAAATGATAAATAAACGTAGATAATTGAGCTCTGTTTCTGTCTCCTCTGAACCATGAAATGCAATTTAGAATTTGCTCTTTCAAATTAAAATCAGGGGGAAAAAATGGAAACAAGCAAGGCATAGGGAAGCTGTTCTCCAATTCTGCATTCTAAAACCCGGCCTTTGCAGAGCCCTCCGACAGCTGTCATTACAAATCAAATGCCCTGATAAGCAGAACTCTCTTCTTTTCTGCAGTGCTGACATGGTTCAGAGAAGATTATGTCTCAATATAGAAATTCAAATAATGACAACTTTGTTACCTCCTGTTTGTCCCTTCAACCGAGGGCCAAAAAAACCAGTCCTGTCCTGGTGGTGGGGTTCAGAGTCTGAACATCAATCAGAAAAATACCTGCTGACCCAAAGTTATTTATATCAAGGCTCAACGTTCTTTCACTCTGGAAGGTGAAGAAAACACTCCCAAGGAAGTACAAAACATGATTGAATTTGCTCAAGGTCATGGCACCAGTTGATATGGGTATTGGCTATGACAACACCATTCTCCAGTCATCTACACTAGTCAGGACTGTATCCTCCATCTTGTGTTGGAGCCAAAGATCAGCATCCAGGGTGGACACTATGATGTCCTCTCTCTTTTGAAATCATTAAAATAATCATCTGGAAAAGATACAGAATTGAAAATAGTTAATGACAGAAGAATAATAATCCTATGATTGTTGACATGAGAAATCCATGAAAAGACAAAGAGGGGGGAAAAATGAAGGTACAAATGGGAAGGCAGCACAAGATAAGAGTTTCCTGAATGGTGGGATACAAAAATGATATGAAATAACAGGAACCAAAATTGCTCCTACTTTTTACCCTATGAAAGTTACAAGGTGCCTGTACTATAAAATTGAATGATAATTATTTTATTTATATGATTATGTTGCAGAAGTTTTTATTTTAGGTTTCCTTTGAATAGTAAGGTGTCAATACATTTATAATAGAATTTACAAAAAACATATTTATGCAGAACTATTGAGATACATATCTGTTGTCTAAAGTAAGATGCAACAATATTTTACACTGGGATATGCATCAACATGTCTCAGAAAAATGATTAGCTCCCAAGGCAGGGCCTCTCACTCCTGAATATTTTTCTCATGTTTAGTCTACCATGCATGCACTTACAGATGGTTGATTCCATTGTGATGTAGCAGTGACCACACTGTCCTGAGAAGTAGATGATTCACATATAATTCTAACTCTAGCTGCATGATTCTGGCAAGTCAGACCCCTGTCCCCAAGCTGTTAAATGGAGGTCATAATACAAATTAACCTTATCTTACTATGCAGTTTTGAAGCAGTGACTATAAACATGCTTTTAAAAATATAGCTATTATATGTTACTTACTTATTACAATAATTAGTTGTAATAAACTTTGGCTTGAAATTTGATTTTATTTCTCCTTTAGATAAAGCATGCAGTATTTCATTCTCTTGTTTATGCACTAAACTGTTCTCTTCCTTCATGTCGAGTAGCCATTTCAGGTGTGAATCCTGTGATTCTTTGCTAAGCCAACTTGTTCATTTGCCTAACACGTCCTGTTTTTCTTCTCTGTGTCCTCATGTTTATGCAGTTCGGCAGTGCTCTAAATTGAATGTCATTTTCCAAATGCATTTTCCTAGATTTGCATGGAGAGAACCAATATTATCTCACTCTTCAAACTCTGGATAAATTGCCTTTGTCTTTCTGATACCATGTCATGTTGTAATGTTACACCCAGTTTGTGCGTTTAGAATGCTAAATGGATCTGGGCTGGGAATTAGAGTTCTGGGTTCTAGTTCCAAGTATGTCATGAATGCCATTGTGACCTTTTTGTGATTTGAGGAATTTAACACATTCATTCATTCATTCATTCATTCATTTAGGCAAATAAGTAAAACATAGTTCTTCTCCCATTGAATTCACAGTCAACTGGTGCAAACAAATGTAAATAAATCAGCAAAGTGCCCAGTGGTAACTGGAACTATACAAAGCATGTGAGAGCCCTGGGTAGACCATGGTGAGTTCTGCCTACGGGTTTGTCAGAGGAGGAGGCAGTTTGTTTTTGGTTTTTTGTCACTAAGCAACATTTATAGTTATGCATTTATTTATATGAAATTTTGCTTCTTTACCATAGTAAATGTCTCTCACCAGATACACCATGAGGCCAGAGACCACGTGTATTTTCATTACAGTCTAACCAGCATCTTTCGTATATATGATAGATATGATTTGAAGAAATGAATAAATCAATATACACAGAACAAAAACAGATTAATATTCCATGCAGAATATTTGCATGATCCTATTTCTGTTATTTCTGCTTTAGAATGATCGCAGCAATAGCAGTGTGAAAACTAAAGTGAAGGGGGAAAGCAAAAGGCATGGCTAACAAAAAGCAAAATAATTAAACACACGCATAAAATTGATTAACATTTTTTTCTTTAAATGACTGATAAAGATGCATATTGAAAACAGTACCAGTGATCAGGCAGCTTAGAGTTTGGTCCTGCTTTCCTGATTGGGTGCTATATTATCGCAAGCCCCTTAATTTTTCAGGATGTCAAGTTCTTCACCTATTAAGTTAACTAATTAAAACTTAATTATCTCTAAATCCCTCTGTAGTTTTAACATTCCATGTGACACAATAGTAACTGAGTTATATCAAGTATACCAAAATGGAAATAGAAATGGAAACAATTTCAGAAGAAATACATACTCTTATATAACGGCACATATTTCTCAAGTGCATAATTTGTGTCTATTAATCAATCTTGGATTCCTTCTTCTTTTTCTTAAACCATGCTATATTTGCATCTGGGCATAGTTTTTGCACTGAACATCAAATGTAAGTGTACAAATGCTATGTGCTTTCTCACAGGCATATCTGTCACATCAGGGTATTAGAGTGTACTACACAAAGAAGACACAACTCAAGGCTATGCTGTTCACATCTTAGACATAGATATACCAAGTGGTAGAGAAGCAATAATAAACTGATGTAAACCTTAACCTGCTTAAAGCTGCCTTGCAGCCATTCATGTCCAGCTGTGCTTCCAAATGTACTCTGAGATGGCTTTATCCTACCTACCCACTGGTCTGTGAGGCTGAATTCTTTCCTTTCATCCTATTCTGAATCTGACACAGTCATCTCAGCCGGAGTCAGGAGGTGGCACTGAGCATGTTCTGTAGTAGTGGCGTGAGTGTCCTTGTAGTAGCAGTGTGTGTGTGGGGGGGCTAAAGTTTGGGCATGTATGGGTGTACAGTCAGTGTTTTGCTCTTGGATTCTAGAAAATTTTCCTGAGCCTTGATGCTGAAGATATGAAAAATATAACTTAAATTTTTTTTTCTAATTTGCACAAAAGTATATTTTGGGTCATCAGAAATCATTGTCTTTTCTTAAATAAATCTTCTTTTTAGGGTAGCTACAGGTGTTAAGCTCTTGCTCTCATCTGAACTGTGTTTTTGCCATTGTGTGTCACCATCGCTACCAATTTCTCACTCTTTCTTGTACAAGAATGGTTCATCTCTTTTCTGCCTCATTCTATAGGCTTGCTAGTTATGTGCTAGTTAGTCCAGTGTATTGAGAACAGCATCAGGCATAAGGCAAGCAGGGCTTTTAAAATTACAGTGTATCAAACTACTATAATAGTTTTTTTAGGACAGTTGATTCTTCCAAAATCGACATTTAAAAACATGTACAGGCAGATTTTGTGATTAAATTGCTCACTCTGGTTGTCAGTGACCACACATACAAACAGGTGGTTTGTAAAGAGGGCTGGACTACCTAATTCACACAGCATTAGCGAAGGCATGCTTTGAGAATTTGTATGTGTCAGCTAACACTTCCAGAAATAATTTTAATGTATGTACACTACAGATGATGAAAGCATAAAGAAAATAAAGAGAATGTGGCTATGCACACACACAGAGGTGTATAATTCAGCCATAAAAAAAAAAAATCTTGCCATTTGCAATAGCATGGATGAACTTTGAGGGTGTTATGCTAAGTGAAATAAGTCAGACAGAGAAAGACAAATACCATAAAATTTCATTTATATGTGGAATCTACACCAACAATACAAGCTTGTAGATACAGTGAACAGGTTTGTGGTTGCCAGAAGTGGGAGTTGGTGAAATGGGTTAAAGGAGTAAAAAGGTACAAACTTTGAGTCATAAAATGAATAAATCATAGGGATAAAATGACAGCATAGGGACTACAATTAATAATGTTATACTATGTATTTGAAAGCTGGCTAAGAGAGTAAATCTTTTTTATTTTATTTTATTTTTTTCAGTGTCCCAAGACTCATTGTTTATGCACCACACCCAGTGCTCCATGCAATCTTGTTCTCCTTAATACCCACCACCAGGCTTTCCAAGCCCCCTACTCTCCTCCCCTCCAAAACCCTCAGTTTGTTTTTCAAAGTCCACAGTTTCTCATGCTTCATATCCCCCTCCAATTTCCCCCAACTCACTTCTCCTCTCCATCTCCCAGTCTCCTCCATGTTATTCCTTATGCTCCACAAGTAAGTGAAACCATATGATACTTGACTCTCTCTGCTTGACTTACTTCACTCAGCATAATCTCTTCCAGTCCCATCCATGTTGATATAAAAGTTGGGTATTCATCCTTTCTGATGAAGGTGTAATATTAAGAGAGTAAATCTTAAAAGTCCTCATAAGAGAAAAAATTTCTTTGTAATGACATATAGTGATCAACGTTAACTAGACTGATTATGGTGATCACTTTACAATATACCCAAATATCAAATCATTGCTGTATTCCTAAATTAATATAATGTTGTATGCCAATTATACCTCAGTAAAAATAAATTTAAAACAAAATGTGTACACTAATTCATATTGTCTAAGAAAATACTCTTGCTGCTATTTAGGACCTGCAGGTCCATTAAAGAACAAAAGTGCATTTATTCGTTGTCTCATACAATCTTTGAAGGATAGTTAAAGTGTGGTTTATGAGTGAGTTTTGAGTGTATTCAAATATTAAAATAAAACAACTATAGTATCTTTGCTTGTAAGGCTCTTTATCAAAAGGAAAAACATTATTGTAAATATGCCTTTCTTATTAAATTTCTTAGGCATGATTCTTAAATTTAAATGTTGTTATTGACTGCTCAAAGTTCTCAAGGACTTGGTTTTCATTTGTTTATTTTATCAGTAGGAACAGATGCATATAGTGTTGTTGTGAAAATTATATAGTGCACTTAGGAAAAGTACACCAAATCATTTTTTATTCAGAAAAAAAAGATAATTTCCATCATTTGCCGAACACCAACACTATCCCAGACATGAGCTGAGCTAAGTGAGTTACATGCTTGAGTGGATTTACTCTTTATAAAAGCTCTGTGAGTACAGAAATAATGATATACCTGTTTCAAAAATGAGGAAATTGAGCATCACAGGAGTTAAGTCACTTACCTAAGGTAAATTAAATCATTGGGATGGCCAACTGCAAGGTTCTGATTCCACATGCTGCCTCTGAAAATGCACAGTATCTGGAGGAAGAGAAGTATTGAGTTTGGGAAAATATAGTTCTCAGGGGCCCTTGATCATGGCAAGACCATGCAGTCTGTAAGAAGCTTCAGAGAGGGCAATGAAGAGAAAGGGAGTATCCTATCAGCCAAGCTGTGATCTGGACAGATGGACAGTCCACATCCATAATATCAGATGACTTCCAATACTTTACCCATGTGGCATCTAAGTTTGAAAGGAGTACCTAGATGGTGGTGGGGAAGCATGCACTTTGATTCTCCCATCCTCAGGATCTTTTAAAAGGCAGGATTCATGAAACCAGATGGAAACCTCTGATATAAGGAAATCCCAGTTCCTACAAACAGCCAACAATCCATCCACCCTAACCTCTGTTTCCACCCTACCATGAAAATCTCTGGAGCTCTTTACCATGGTCTGAGCATAGCATACCTTTGAAGATGCTCTGTATGCCTGGACTTATCACGCCAGATACCGTGATCAAACTAATTAAAAGCGATGAACCACAGCTATAATAAGCTGAGCACAACAGATAAAGACATACAAAGTAAAAGCCAATTCCTTGGGAGCCAGGGTAGCCCTGGAGCTCCTATGTTAGGCACAGCTCTCAATCCAGGCACGGTATCTGCTGCCACCAGCTATTCCACAGACTCACAGGCTGGAATACATTGACCAGCCCTGATATACCAGGAACCAGCCCCAGTCCCCTAGGAAGACAAGAGGGCTGGAGCAATATCACATGGTCATCTTCCATCTTTTGTATTTATTTAAGACTTTTTCTGGGGTGCCTGAATGGCTCAGTAAGTTAAGCGTCTGCCTTTAGCTCAGTTCATGATCCCAGGACCCTGGGTCCCTGCCCCACATTCAGCTTCCTGTTCAGCAGAGAGTCTGCTTCTCCTTCTCCATGTACCATTCTCCCTGCTTGTGCTTTCTCACTCTCTGTCAAATAAATAGATAAAATCTTTAAAAAAAAAGATTTTATCTATTTATTTGACAGAAAGAATGAGAGGAAAGAGCATGAGAGGGGAGAGGTCAGAGGGAGAAGCAGACTCCCTGCTGAGCAGGGAGCCCGATGTGGGGCTGGATCCTGAGACTCTAGGATCATGACCTGAGCCGAAGGCAGTTTAACCAACTAAGCCACCCAGGCGCCCAAAATAAAATATTTTCTTAAAGAGTTTTTCCTTTCAAGATAATAATGAATATAAACTTCATGTGATCATGGGAGCCAATTACTAAGCAAGTGGTGTTATATATAAAAAGCAAAAGGAAAAACAAAGACTTAAACATCCCAGCTAGCATGTAGATGTTTGCATTCATTTTTAGGAGTGCTTAGTCTGCCTAGCAATCTGATAGGAAGAGGGAAAGGAGCTTCTAACAGTATTTAGGATATCACTTTACTGAAGATTAAAAAAAAATGTTCATTGATCATATCAAAGAATAGTAGGAGATGGAGTGTGAGTTTAGGTAATGTAGGGGGGAGGTGATAAAACACCTCTCAAAGCATCATGACAATGCTCTTATTACATTCAATTTATAAATGTTAAGCATCTTAACCTTAACATATAAGCTATTTATAAGCATATAAATATATGTATACATAAGTACATGTATAGGCATACAAATATATAAGTATATATGGTTTTGTATCTATCACAGGGTCAGGTTTTAACAAAAATTTTATTTTTCACAAACTAGCACTGAGTCATAGTTATCTGTGTGTTGCTTTTATAAAATTTTCATTTGTTACTGTATACACAATGAGATCAAAAGCTCTTTTAACAAAGGAATACATAACATTTGAAATCCCATATCCAATCCAGCAACAAGTCCTATTATTTACACACATAAACTCTTTCCCTAAATCAGAGCACTACTCACCATTCTTTGTCCATAATCCAAACCACAATGCCATTGTCCTCAACAAGAGCAATGTAGCCTCCTGACTGACCTCCTTCCTTCCCCTTTCTCCCCTAGGGAACTGTGGGAAGGATCTTTTGAAAATACAACTTAAATCATTCCTCTTACTACTCAAAACTCTCCAGTGGCATTACATAACATTTTTTAAAATTTTATTTAAATTCTAGTCAGTTAATATATAGTGTAGTATTGGTTTCAGGAGTAGAATTCAGTGATCCATCACTTACATAAAACACCGAGTGCTCATCATAACAAGTGCCCTTCTTAATAAGATCACCAATTTAGCCCAACCCCCACCCACCTGCCCTCCAGCAACCCGCAGTTTTATTCTCTATATTTAAGAGACTCTTAAGGTTTGCTTCCCTTTCTTTATTTTTTCTCCTTCCCTACCTATGTTCCCCTATTTGTTTCTTAAATTCCACATATGAGTGAAATCATATGGTATTTGTCTTTCTCTGACTGACTTATTTTGCTTAGCATAATACACTCTCATTCCACCCATGTTGTTGAAATGGCAACATTTCATTCTTTTGAGTGTGTGTGTGTGTGTGTGTGTGTGTGTGTGTGTGTCTGTGTGTGTGTGTGTGTGTGTCTGTGTCAGTGGATGTTTGGGCTCTTTCCATAATTTGACTGTCTTTGCTAATGCTACAATAAACATCTGTATTTTTGTATCCTTGGGGTAAATACTCAGCAGTACAATTGCTGGATCATAAAGTAGTTCTGCTTTAAGCTTTTCGAGGAACCTCCATACTGTTTTCCAGACTGGCTACTCCAGCTTTCATTTCCACCAACAGTGTAAGAGGGTTCCCCTTTCTCCATGTCTTTTCTAATAGCTGTCATTTCCCATTGTTAATTTTAGCCATTCTGATAGGTGTGAAGTGGTATCTCACTATGGTTTTGATTCGCATTGCCCTGATGATGAATGATACTGAGCGTCTGTCTTTTCATGTGTTTTTTGGCCATCTGTATGTCTTCTTTGGAAAAATGTCTATTCATATCTTCTGCCAATTTTGTAACTGGATTATTTGGTTTTTGGGTGTTGAGTTTGATACATTCTTACAGATTTTGACTTCCCATAACATTTAGATTATAGTCCAGACATCTAAGTGTGAACCCTACTGTCTTCTGAATGTCATCTCCTACTCTCTTCTCTCTAACTCACTGCTCTTGCATTACACAGGCTTTTACATCTGCTCTTTCTCTGCCTGGTGCAGTCTTTTCCTGAGCTAGGCTTGGCAGATTTTGCCTTCATTTTATACTTTTCTTAAGTGTCTTCTCAGAGAAGCAGTCTTTGAGTGGCATATGTAAAACATATCTTTTTTATTCCTTTACCATATTTTGGTTTTCTCCTTTATACCATTTATCATTACCTGATATCATTTGGTTCTTTGTTTGTGAATTATTAACTGTGTGCTTTATGAGGGCAAAAAAACAAAAACAAAAACAAAAGCAAAAATAAAAAAAAAAACCTTTCAGAATTGCTACCCAAGCTACTCATTCATTGTTGAATAAGTTAACAGAATAATTTTTAAATGAAATAATTGTTACTATTTTAATAATGAGTCAGATCTGCTAGAATGTAACATGTTATGTTGGATATAAATATTAAAGGTCATTGGATAAATGCTACAGTAATATAAGGTTCACCAAGTAAAAAGAGTCCATTTACCTGGAGAAAGAATGGGGAACTTCATAGAAAAAATTAAATTATTTGACCTTCACGACAATTCTATGTAATAGATGATATTATACCCATTTCACAGATAAAAAAATGAAGTTTAAGAGCTTAAATACTTTCTCAGTTAGGACTTGGAATTATCTGATTTGAACACTAAATTTAGGTCTATCTGAGTCCAAAGTCTGTTCTTTTACCTTTTAGCTATGTTTTATGAGTTATAGTTTGTCCTGGGATGACCCTGAAATATATATAAGCAGAGCAATGTCCTGAGAATGGTATGCTTTAGCTTTAGACAGACATGTAACTTCTAAGTTCAGTTTACCACTTTCTACTAACTAGACAATAGATACATAACTTGTTTTCTGTGAGTCTCAATTTTCTCATGTATAAAGCAAGAATAACTTGTCAGTGTCTTGTAAATATTAAGTAATAGTCAATGTAAATAACTTAAACATTAAGTAATAATCAATGTAAATTACTTAGTACAATGCCTACAACATAGGGATCACTTCCTACAGGCTTCTTCAATCCCAGTTCTAAAACTGTGGTCTAATTATGATACAAATTTCTCTTTGGACACTTACTGAACATTTGTCAATGAAAGTAGTTTTCTTTGAAAGTCCACACTCCTATAGACAAGTATAGTCCCTTAAGAGTTGAAACATAAATAAACAGATATTTTAAAAATACCTTTGTAAATTCAGAGCACATAAAATAAGAATAGTTTTTTTATTATTATTATTTCATTTACTTCTTCAGATTTTAAAATAAAATTCGGTTCCAGAACCCACCTTAGGAATTACAGGTCCTTCATTATTTAAAAATGTTAGCACTGCTATATTGTTTCCCACTAAATGATGAATATAGAAAAAAGTATGTCTATTAATTATATAGAAGTATTCCTTAGTTTTCTATCATACTTGATTTATTTTTCTCTTGTTGCAACCAGTTTTTTCCCAGTACATCAGTCCCTTTGATATGTTATGCAAAACTCATGTGGCTCTTAAGAGAGGGAAACTTTAATCTTCTTTGTTAATATCAGTTTTCTCTTTCTTTTTTGCCTTTATGAGTTTTTCTCCAGAAGAGCATGTGGTTCTCATTTCTCTTAGTACAGTTGTTATTGATCTATATTTAATGTAGTCAAATATTTTTCATCCCTATGAACTTCATGGAGTCATAGATTCAAAACATCAGCATTTTGCATGATGAATTTTGTTTTCCTTTTTCAGTGTTAGTCTTATTTATTTATACCTGTGCTCCAAATTAATGAAGTTTATTAGAAAACTGTTTTGGAAATACACATAACCATTTTTACTATTCCTTTCTTTTCGTGATGTGTCATTTTCTGTTTTTATTTTTGCTCTATGTAGCATCAAACTTTACATTATGATAAATTATAAAATATCATTCATACCACCTCTTGCACTCCAATCACTAAAACACAATGTCACATGAACTTATTTTTACCCCAGTAATTCAATTAAAATGGATTCATTGATGTTGATCATAGAAATTCTAGATTTCTTAAAAAGAACATGACATTATTTTGATCATTTAATTAAGTAGGCCAGAGGCCAGTGTAAAGTGCAAGATAGTAAATATTTTAGATTTGTGTTTCTATGATATTTGCTATAACTACTCAGCTCTGCCATTGTAATGAAAGGCAGCCATAGAAAATACATGAGTGTGGCTAAGTTCAATAAAACTCTAAATGGACAACTAATCTGAATTTCATATCATATTCATAGGTTAAAATATAATTATCTTTTTTTCAAATTGTTTAAACTATAAAAATCAATATTAGCTGATAGTCTCAAAATGAGTCAGTGAGCATTATTTGGCCCCTAGGATTTGATATGCTGACTCTTGATACAGGTGATCCTCTTTTTCAGGCTATCATAAAACATTTAAGGAAAGACTCTTGGCTTATACCCAAACTGGTACATATTTGGGGGAAACTATAAGTCAGAAAAGAATAGGGAAGAATGTAGAGGTTATAGTCAGTGAGTAGTAAAGAAATTTTAAAATTTTAGAGTCCTTTGATGAAAAGATAAATAAACTTAAGTATATATGGAAAGAAATAGAACATAACTTACATTATTTTAAAATATGTTAATATAATCTGTCTAAAACTGTACTCAGAAATATAGTGGAGTAAGTTATAGAGAAAAATCCCTACTTAAACTTCAAGTAAATACATAATGCTGAATAACAAATTGTTTTCAAATTAAAATATAACTATGAACTTACATCAAATAAGGACAATGTGTAAGGGCAATGAGCTTTAGTAGAATCTGAAGTATAATCATTCATTTACAAAGACATAGACCTTTTAGTAAGTGGAAAGTAGGCCTGCAGAGTTCACATAGTGTAACAAGTCCAGGCTGTAAGAACTGAACTACTTGGATAATGCCCAATGATAATTTGTCTATGGATTAAGACTTGTGTAGTTCATAAAATGGGAGAGCTAAAGTTACCTTGATAGGAACTTTCCATTGCCTCAGGGTTCATCACCTAAGAAAGAAAGCTCTTCAGTATTTATGATACATCCATGGTTGTAGTTCCACATTCTCAGTGTTCTTGTGGTGCATGAATAGAATGATCATATATCCTATTGGTCCAGGACAGTTCTGGTTTATGACTGTTATAAAGTTCCAGTTCACTTTCATAAATGTCCTATTTGAATATAAAGTTATAATATTGTCCTACAGATACCCAGAAGCTGAGAGATTAATGCAAAAATATGATCAAGAACTGATGAAGACTTAAGGCCCTAAGCTGAGGCAAATAAAAAACTGCCCTTTAGTAACTCAGGATAGAGGACATTTACACACGTACACAAAAAACACATACACATACATGTGCATACATGCACACAGGAACAAAATTAAAACTCCAAGAGATCAGGGTACAATCAAAAATTACAAACATAACATGAAACACTGCACATGAAGGAAGAATCAGTCAGCACCTCAAAGAGAATTCACATATAAGTAAAACTAATATACTGAAAGAGGCATTTTAAAGTGTTCAAATAGATAAAGATAAAATATAAACTTAAGGGGGCACCTAGGTAACTCAGTTGGCTGAGCATCTGACTCTTGGTTTCAGCTTAGGTCATGATCCCAAGGTTGTGGGATCAAGCCCCATGTTGGGCTCTGGGCTCAGTGCAGAGTCTGCTTCACTTGTGCTCTCTCTCTCTCTCAAATAAATTCTTTAAAAATATATAAACTTAAGGAAGAGCATCATATGGGAAAAATCAGGAAATATTAAAAATAATCAGAACTTCTAGACCAAATGTATAGGTATGGATAAAAAATAATAACCTAAATTATGACTTAAAATGTATACCAGACATATATTCCTAAAGGTGTTTATTAAACCAAATGGTAAAGCTTAAGAAATATCTCAAAATGTTGTTCAGAAAAATGAAAGAGAAAATACAAAGGAATATGGAACACTAAGGATCTATTGAAGTCCCTGTATATTTGAATGTATAATGACTAAGAATTTTCTAGAACTAAAGAAAGATATGACTCTTGATTTAGAAAGAATACATTGAATCCTGAGGTGAGAGAAAGAATTTTACACTAGACATGTCATGGTGAAAATATACAGCATCAAAACAAAAGAGAAAATAAAATTAGGCATTACAAGACAAAGATTAGTACAGAGTAATAACAATGATAAAATGCTTTGAAGATGGGCTCCTATCCAGCATTAACACATAGCATGAGAGCATTGATTGATATCTTCAGAGTACTGGAAGAATAAATTAATTGTCAACCTAGAATTTTGCACTAAGCCAAGTTATTAATCAATAATGTAACACTTAAAGCAATTTGCAGATCAACAAAGACTGAGAAGGCAAATTAATCCTACTCTGATATTTAAAAATCCAATTAATAATATTCTTAAGGAAAAAGGATACTGAATCAGAAGGAAGGAGTTCAATAAAACACTAAAATAATTGTTAGCAAATATTAATAATAAACATATTGGTAAATAATTTTTCTTAACTTAGAGTTCCTATCTACTGGACTTCAAATACACTAAACTCATGTTTCAAATGCCCTTCATTAAGCAACTGAGGATGATTAGTTAGATATCCTAAACAAAGTTCATCACTGCACTCTTGATCCAGAGATGACTGCTTTCTTTGTTTTTTAAATATCATTGTTTTGGCCAGTCCCTCAAGCACCTTTAAACACAAACACACAAAACAGAACTGTCAAAAGTTGTGTGGTAGTAAGTGGGGTAGCTGATTTAATTTCAGGTCTTAAGAGTTAAAATTAAAAGAAAAAAAAAAAAGCTCAACTATTTTTTTGTTGTTGTTGTTTTAACTGATTATGCAACAGGAAATGGTTATCAAAGGTCTGGCCTGTGTCCTCCTTTGTAATACTAAGCCTGTGACTACTCTAGAGTGATCAACCACAATCTCATATATGGGAAAGTATAAAATATGTACCTTATGAAGCTTACCCCATAAAAATGTGGATATAATAACCAATAAATTAATGAGTATATTTGTCTAGAGAAACACTAAGAACATTCTCTGATAATGAAAATCTCCATTTGTACTGTCCTGTATAGTAATCACTAGCCACATGTGACTGTTGAGCACCTGAACACTTGAGATGTAGTTCATGCAAATGAATACCAAATTTTTACTTTTATTTGATGTCAGTTTTTACACTTATTTTTAAATGTCCTCATATGACTGGTGGCTATTGTATTGGATGACACTGATCTAGAATTATAGTTTTCTACTCAGGTAACTGGGGATAGTTAGACATAATAATTAATGAGACATCCTAACTTAATGGCAGACTCCTCCAGCACCTACATAAGGTTTCTCCATTTTTAATAGCTATAGCCTATTTTTGTACATTTAGCTCTGAAAATATTTGCAATAATTTTCGTCTACATGAAGAACATTATGCAAGTTGGTACACCTTATTTTGAGTCCAAAATCTTATAACTGCTAACACTGGATAATTCATTTATTTTGACTAAGCTTCAGTTATCTCATTGTTTTAAATAATAATAAAAATTCCTTGCTCTTCTCAAAGAGTAAGAGCATGGAAATTATAGGGAGGATTGGAGAAATAATACATATAAATGGCACACCATGATGATTTATTGTATAGATCTAAATACATTGGGGTCAAA
>RCUC01139712.1:0-48725 GCA_003697995.1 Taxidea taxus jeffersonii
ATGTTCAAGAAATGGTATTGGAACTACTGGACATCCAAATGGGGGAAAAAAAGAACCTAGAAAGAGACCTTTCAAAGTACACAAAATTTAAGTTAAAATAGATAGATCATAGATCTAAGAGGAAAATATAAAATTTCTAAGATAAAATATGGGAAATAAGTGTTTGGTAATTAGTTTTAAAATACAACATCTAGGGGTGCCTGGGTGGCTCAATGGGTTAAGCCTCTACCTTTGGCTCAGGTCATGATCTCAGCGTTCTGGGATTGAGCCCAGAATCAGGCTCTCTGCTCACCAGGGAGCCTGCTTCCTCCCCACCTCTCTCTACCTGCCTCTCTGCCTACCTGTGATCTCTGTCTGTAAAATAAATAAATAAAATCTTAAAAATAAATGAAATACAACATCCATGGCATCCATGAAAAATAAATGGTAACTTGGATTTCAAGAAATTAAAAAGCTTTCTGCTAAACACACGATTAAGAGAATGAAAAGACAACTACAACTGAGAGAAAATACTTAATTGCAAAACACATATTTGATGGATAATTGTGCTCCCAATATGCAAAGAATTCTTTTTTTAAAAAAATATTTTATTTATTTATTTGACAGAGAGAGAGAGGGAGAGAGAGCAAGCAAGCACAGGCAGACAGAGTGGTAGGCAGAGGCAGAGGGAGAAGTAGGCTCCCTGCCGAGCAAGGAGCCCGATGTGGGACTGGATCCCAGGACACCAGGATCATGACCCGAGCCAAAGGCAGCTGCTTAACCAACTGAGCCACCCAGGTGTCCCTATGCAAAGAATTCTTAAAACTCAATTCAAAAGGGCTGAACAGACACCTCACCAAAGAAGATATCCAGATGTTAAATAAGCACATTAGATATTTGATATAACTTGTCATTAGAGAATAGCAGATTGCAGCAACAATGAATACTTCTACACATCTATTAGAATGGCTAATATCCAAAACATTAATAATAACAATTGCTGGCAAGGATGTGGAGTACAGCACTAACCCTTTGATCCAGAAATTATGGTCTTAGTTACTTAGTCAACTGATTTGAAAAATGTCCATGCATAAACCTGAATATTTATATCACTCTTAATCATAATCGCTGGGAACAATAATAACCTGGGAGCAACCAAGATGTCTTTTAGTAGGTGAATGAATAAACCAACTATAGTATATTTGAATAATGAAATATTATTCATATAGAAATAGAGATGAACTATCCAAATACACAAGGACATGAAAAATTCTTAAATGCATATTGCTCAGTGAAAAAATCCTGTCTTAAAAATCTACCTAGTGTATGATTCCAACTATATGATATTTTTAGAAAAGACATAGCTATATAGATAAGAAATAAATGTTCCAGTTATTGCCAGTGATTTGGGATAACAAGGTGGTTTAATACATATATCACATGGGATTTCTTCAGGGTAGTCAAATTATTGTATATGATCATATAATTTGTGAATATAAACAGTAAGCATTTGTCAGAAATCAGAAAGCTTTATAGCACAATGAGTAATTTAATGCCTGCTAATTTAGAAAAATCATTTGGGAGGCAAGGCAATCTCAGAATGAAATGCAAAATGTGCTAAGTGTGTGGGGCACCTGAATGGCTCAATCAGTTAAACATCCAACTCTTGATATCAGCTCAGGTCATGATTTCAGGGTCATGGAATCGAGCCACGGGCTCCACGGTCAGCCCAGGATCTGCTTGAGATTCCCTCTTCCTTTGCCCCACCATTCCAAAATAAATAAATAATAAACAAATAGATAAACTGTTAAAAATAACCTAGGTGTATTATAAATATATGAAACGAACTGACCAAAAGGAATGGAGCAATAAGGTACTGACCTAAGTGACTGGAAATATGTAAAATATGTAAAACCAATGGCAGAGAAAAATATTTTTCTAATAAGTTGATAAAATTATTATAACAACAAATTGGTAAAATTATTTCCCATGGAGTATAGGTTAATGATTCTGAAACCACTATACATGTACTGAAGTTAAGTTATTAACTGAATTGATGCCATATGATGGAAGCCAGGTCTCTCACTGATGGAGTGGAAGGGTACAGACAAGCAAGAAGAGACTAGACTGGTCACTGTGATAATTGATTGGCATTGGAGTCATCAGTTTTAACTCATGTTTAGCTTAATATAGATACAGGAGGTTACACATAAAAAATATTTAAAAATATGTGTTATGTACATGGGGTAGTATAAAGTCACAGGGCCTCCTTGCTCTATTAGCTAGAAGAGTGCAGAAACAATTATACGCAGTAGCAATGAGCACACCTAAGACCCAACTCTTATTTTCTAATACTGTTTCCAATGAAAGAAACAAGGGCTTCTGGGAGAAATGGCTAATTATATGACTGGGGAACAGATGCACGTGATAAACCTAGAGCATCTTATAGTATGAAAAAGTAAGTAAGCACTTAAAAAAAAACAACCCACAATGATGGGGGTATGTCAAAGCAATACTGACATGAGAGCCAGTTGAAAGAACTCCCAAAGACTAAAGCTGGAACAATGTTTGCAACACAATAAAGCAGTATTACATTACAAAACAAAATATAAAATAAATAACCCTGGGACCACACTGGTATACATGATTAAATAAACAAATAAATGGGGAGAATAGACAAGTCTTTCACGCAAAGAAATTTAAATAATTCATGCAGATAACACACCTTTAAGGAGATGAAACATAACTTCATTACTTATTAAGTGTGGGCTGTGCATTGTGACTTTCTTCCAAAGAGTACAGTATGGAAGCGGGGGGAAAAACAATAACTATAGAGTATAAACCCAACAAACACCACATTTAACATCAATAGACCAAGGGGAAGTTATTTTTCTTCTGTGTGATTCAACTTCATCACCTAGAAAATGAAAAAAAAATTCTCAAAGGACTGTTTTGAGAATGAAATATGATAATATAAGTAAAATGCTTAAAACAAGATCTACCCTAAAACAGTATATATATTTTTTCCATTATTATTGCCATTAAGGTAATAGTTGTGTATTCTTGGACACTTTCAGAGATTTTTTTTTTTAAGCAAGTTGAGACCAGATCAGAAGAAATAAAAGATATATTCTAGGGAGTATACTGTCTATCAGAAATCTAATAACGTATGCAGTTTGGGAAATGGTGAAAAGTGCTTTTCTTTTCCCAGTGTCTCAAAGTAATATCCAGGAAAAACTGGATTATTATAATGGTTATTATAATGATAGTGTTATTTACATAAAATTGTCTTCACATTGAAAGCACTGTTCTAGATGCCTTATGCTCATTAACTTATGTAATCTTTTCAATAAACCTATGGGATAAATATTGAGAAATATTTTTCCATGGTTCTCTCATATTTCTGTGTGTCTGGTGACAGCTTTTGTTCCGGACAAAATTTTCATGCATGTTAGTATAGAAAACACTCTTGGGAGATACAGATAAGCTTTCTTTCACAAGTAGAGAGTAGATTTGTTTGCTGTCCAGAATAAAAAAAAGAATTTCTTCATTTCAGTAAAACTTGAATGATCAGGTTTGTTAGCAAACCCCTTTAGGATGGAGGGATTTCCTAAGCTTAGATTTCCTTAGCTGTGACATAGATTTCTGTGTACATAACATTTACCTGGACCCACTGGTGTGTTGTCCCAAGGTAAATCTATGGGAATATGCAGCTCATACTGCTTTCTGTGCTCTGAGAAATAGAGTCCTTTGTGTCTGACTCAAGAGTTTTATGTCTTCTGCCAGCATCTGCAAAAATGTGGTACTTTAACTTGCTATCTTAATTCTTGACCCTTATAATCACTGCATCCATCTTTCTAGTTGAGGAAACCAGTTCACTGACTGTGAACTTGCCTAAGGTCACACAGAAAGAGGAGGAGTTATAGTTGAACTCAAACATTCTGTGTCCAGGGATTGCACACATAACCATTATGTTGAACTCTTACCTAAAAAATTTCAAACATACATGAAACTGGCCGCATAAATTGGAAATAGTGTTGCATAATTATTTGTTGTACTAAACTATAGAACTGCCAACTTTTAATCGATTTAAATAAAGCTTAAATAAAGTAAAAAAAAAAAAGAAAAGAAAACATAAAAAAATAAATAAAATAA
Organism: Taxidea taxus jeffersonii; assembly: GCA_003697995.1. Classification (NCBI taxonomy): domain Eukaryota; kingdom Metazoa; phylum Chordata; class Mammalia; order Carnivora; family Mustelidae; genus Taxidea; species Taxidea taxus. The sequence goes on from RCUC01139712.1 coordinate 4,135, forward strand.
AATGATAAATGATTCCATTCTCTCAAAAAAAGGTCTACCAATACCATGCCCAAGTTTTATAAATCCTTCTCCATTTCTCTACCCACCAAGATTTCCCTGACCCCTAAATCCCTGCTAGGAATCCTAATTAATGTACCAAAAGACAGAAATATGTGATCATTTCAAGGGCAGTCTGATTAATTTTGCTGAATAGAATGTCTTTCTAGCCGAAGGTTATTTTTTAATGAGCAGTCACACATGCTATAACTCTTGCTCTGTTGAATCTCAGTGGCAATGACAAGAATATAGAAAGGACCAGGAGATTTGAATACATTTACTAAATCTAGAAGTCTCCCTAGTGTATTTTCACCCATCTTATGCTTCTTTTCCCCTAGCCTAAAGCTGCTTATTCTTGTCTTTCCACTCTGGAGATTTTTCTCTTTGAGACAGAAGTAAAACTTCAGCCTTTCTCTGTGTCAGTATTCAATAACCTGTCCCCATCACCAGGTTTCTCTATCCTTTGATCTTTCTCTGACTCTAACTACAAACAAACAATCCCCTATTGGCCACTATTAGAATTTTGTTTTAATCAATCCATTCATTTTACTTTTTATCCTAGTATAAAACTTGTATTTACACTGAACTTTGTTATGTCCTTGATTCCATTACTTGTACATTTTTTTTAATTTTTATTTTTTTTCTTTTTAAAAATTTATTAACATATAATATATTATTTGCCCCAGTGGTACAGGTCTGTGAATCATCAGGCTTACACATTTCACAGCACTCACCATAGCACATACCCTCCCCAATGTGCATAACCCAGCCACCCTATCCCTACCCCCCAAACCCCAGCAACCCTTAGTTTATTATATTACTTATATAATTTATTAAAAGTCAGAGATTGAGCCTCTTATGGTTAACAATCTGAGATCTTTGGAATATCCCTTGAAAACATATTTTATGAGCATGAACTTTTGTTGTTTCTTCCTTGTAGAATACTCTTTCCCCAGCCTTTGTCTAACTCTTACTCATTCCTCAAACCCTCATGTAAACTCATTTACTCAGGATATCTTCTCTTCAAGTCCAAATAAGATAGTTCATGCATGCACCATATTATCATTAACTTCCCCCTGCACAGCACTTGTGACATGATTATTTTAATGTCCGTGTTCTTCTCTGTATTCCCCACTAGATCATAAATTCTATGAGGAGAGGCACTATGTCAATAGTCCTAAACACAGTGTTTGTCATGTAGTAGTCACTCAATTATTTATTGAATGAATGAAGGAAACATAGTCTTTATTCACATTCCCCAATTCCTGTTTGGTATAATTTGTGGCGTATTATTAACCCTATAGTCAGGGTTGTTGTCATAAGAGCTTTCTAATGCAATCCATCATCTCTTCAGAGCCTTGTAATAAAAACCATATCTCTATATGAATTCTTAAGATCAGCCTTCCAAAGCACAAAGAAATATATATGACTTTATCAAAACTTTTGCTCCCTATCATGTTTTCTGAAATGAAATGGACATTTTGTTTAATGTTCTTGGCAGTTCAGCTTTGACAGTTTTTCCCAGATATTCAGTGTTATATGTGTATATATAGCTTATATATTATTTTATAATGTGTATGAATTTATTATATTACCTATATTACTTATATAATTTATTAAAAGTCAGTATGAATTAACTGTACAGTCTGCAGGTAGAGAAATGGCATGAAAGTCTCATCTACAAAAGCTTATCTATATCTAGAATATTATTCAATACCTTTGAAATTCACTTTTTAACTGATATAACAAATATTTATTGAATAACAGCTGTGCACTAACACTGTTCTTGGTGTTGGTGATTCAATAAAGAAAAGACCAATAAAGATTCAGCTTTCCTGAATCTTACATCTTAGCAGAGAAAGTAGAAAAACAAATTCATAATATAATTTCAATAAATAATGAGAAATTTTAAAAATCAGGAGTGCAAGAAAGATAGAGACAAATTGGATTAAAGAGTAGTATGTATTTTAGAAAAAATTATGGAAAGCCTAAGAAGTTAAATTTAAGTAGATTCCTAAATGATATGGAGGGGCCAACCATGTAAGTACTCTTAAATCCAGAATGGAACTTTTTATATCAATCCATTTTATTCTCTGTAGCCATAGCCTCCCTGAAAATGACACATTTTGACTGATGAATGGGTAAAGAAGACATGATCAGTGATCAAAAAGAATGAAGGCCTGTCATTTGCAACAGTGTGTGTATGCAACTAGAATGCATTATGCTAAGTGAAATAAGTCAGTCAGAGAAGGACAAATATCATATGATTTCACTCAAAAGTGGAATTTAAGAAACAAAACAAATGAACATAGGGGAAGGAAAAGAAAAATAAGGATAAAAACAGAGAGGGAGGCAAACCATAAAACACTCTTAAATATAGAGAACAAATGGAGGGTTGTTGGAGGGGAGGTGAGTGGGATGATGGTATAAATGGGTCATGGATATTAAGGGATGATCACTAGGTATTATATGTAAGTGATGAATCACTAAATTCTATCGCTAAAACCAATACTACATTAAATGTTAACTAACTTGAATTTAAATTTAAAAAAAATGACATATTGACCTGATCATAGTACTTCCTTGCTTTAAATTTGTCAATGCCTTTTTTGGTAAAAAGGCCAACCTCTTTAATATGATATTTATGATTCTCCACCACGTATTTTTCCCAACTGTCTATATTCTCTTCAGTTTCTCATGTTTTCTCTGCCTAAACTTAAAACTCTCTTATCTTTCTATTTACCCATTTTAGTGTTCACGAATACTCAAATTGCTTCTAGAGTTTGACAGTCACTAATAAAATATGATTAAACTTTTTGTATATGTCTTTGGGTGGATATAAGAACTCACTTGTCGGGGCGCCTGGGTGGCACAGTGGGTTAGGCCTCTGCCTTCGGCTGGGGTCATGACCTTGGGGTCCTGGGATCGAGCCCCACATTGGGCTCTCTGCTCAGCGGGGAGCCTGCTTCCCCCTCCCCTCACTCTGCCTGCCTCTCTGTCTCTCTCGGTCAAATAAATAAAATCTTTAGGAGAAAAAAAAAAAAAGAACTCGCTTGTCTTTGGAATTGAATTTCTAGGCTCTGGTGGTTTTTTGTTGTTGTTGTTTTGTGGGGTTTTTTTGTGAGGAAGACTTAGCTTCAGCTTTTGGTTCGATTTCTTTAAAATGTAGAATATGATTGAGGTATTTTATGTCTTAAATTCTTATAGGGATGTGTATATTTGGATTTTGAAATTTGTTAGCATAAAGATATTTACATTGTTTGGTAAATCTTCCTTTCAATTTTAAAATATTTTTAAACTACTTAAAATTCTTAAAAATTGTGCTTAAATTATTTGGACTCTTTTATCTTTATGGGTGTGTGTGTGTGTGTGAATTAAACTACTTTACTTTTGTGTGCTTAACCTAAACAGAGTTTTTTTAAATTGCCTTATTCTTTCCAAATCAATATGTGACTTTTGACCCTTGCTATTGTATGTTGTTTTATTTCATTAAATACTGCTCTTATCTTTACTATCTCCCTTTATCTGAATTTGTTCTGTTGTTCTTTTTCTAATGTCTTAATAAAGATAACTAGCTCAATAATTTTTTATCCTTTTTTTCTTTTTGGAACATAAATGTTTAAGGCTATACATTTTCCTCTAAATATCAGTTTAGTTGCATCCCATAAGTTTAGATATGAAGTGATATTAATTTGTAAAATTATTTAAAATTATTATCATCATTTTATCATGATAAATTGCCAAAATGGCAATTCTCTCAACTGCAAATTAGATAAGGAAAAGTGTAGATATTCAAAATATTTTATTGATGAGTTTTTTCTATTAAAATCAAGAAAGTAAAATTAAACTAATTTTGTTTCAGTATAAATAAAATATCTAAACTTAGGATAATGTGAATTTTAATATGCCTACTTTTAAACTTTTCAATATTTTAAAGCTAATGATCTGAGAACAAACTTATCAACTAAAAATATGTTAACATATTTCTATAATAGCAAACATTTTTCAGGGTGTTTTTGTTGGTTGGTTTATTTATTTATTTATTTATTTTAGAGTCCAATATAGTTTGGCATGGTACTGGAAAGATTTTAGAAGATTCAGAGAAGATCTCAGGATATTATATACTTCCCTCCCCAACCCCTCCGTGGAAATTTCTCCTTTTAAAGTAACATATATTTTATTTTGTTTTAACTTTTTTTAGAGGTGGGAGGGGCAATGGGAGAGAAAGAGACAATCTAAAGCAGACTCCACACCCAGCATGGAGCCTGACATGGGGCTTAGTCTGACCTTGATATCTTCCTGGGTGTGTATTAAGACTACAAATTTCATATCTGTAAGTGGCCAGTCCTTTAATATACAAAGCTCTTAGTCAATGGGTGGTGTCTAGGGGCTTTCATTCAGTGTTTTCCGTTGTAAGATGAATTAAATAAAAAGCTATAATAATCACTATGTGAATATTTCTTTGTATTTCCCAAGACTTTTTATAATTTCTTTTTTCTCCAAATTTATTTATCTCCAAATTTTCATTTAAATTCCAGTTAACATACAGTGTAATATTAGTTCTAGGTGTAGAATTTAGTGATTCATTACTCATATACAATACCCAGCACTCACCACAAGCACTCCCCTTAATATACACCTATTTAAGCCATTCCCTCACCCACTTCCCCTCCAGTAGCCATCAGTTTGTTCTCTGTTGTTAAAGAGTCAATACACAGTTGTTTCTGCATGTCTTAGTATTTAGATTTTAAGAGAAAGCTATCAACATGGGAAAATGTGGAATCAAAGAGGCAATATGGCATTCTGGCAATAGAGGAATGATTGATTAGTGTTCAACTTGATAATGACCTTGACTTTCTGGGGCATCTGCATTGGGTATTTGCTTTCAGCTTGGGTCATGATCTCCAGGTCCTGAGATGGAGTCCATGTCAGGCTCCCAGCTTGGCTAGGAGTCCGCTTCTCCTTCTCCCTCTGCCTCTTCCCCTGCTTGTGCTCTTTCTGCCCTCCTCTTGCTCTCAAATGAATAAATAAAATCTTAAAAAAGAAAGAAAGACTTGATTTTCTGATTCAGGTTATTATGAAGGAACAATGAAGGACCTTTCCACTTTAGTTCAAAATGCATAATATGATAATATTGGCACCTGTTTCACCATAAGCTTTTTTCCAGAGTCTATTTTAAGTGAGATATCAACATTTATATTTATTTAAATAAAATAAAGAAGCCAACAAACATGATCATGTGTAAAAAAAGAATTGTGCATTTTTCCTCATGCCTACAACTTGAAACAATAATGAAAGGTATTTAAAACTACAAATTTCCTTACAAGATAAAATTTTTTATTTATCCAATTTTTATTTTTATCCTAACCATTTCTGTTTCTTCTCTAGACCAGAAGTTTCTGTTACTTATTAAATAGGATCCTGACCATCAGTTTCCTAGCAGGTCTTTTGATAAAAGGATTTGCTATGTTCCTTCAAAGCAGCCATAAATTCTGTTGAATAAAATAGCCACAGTGTCCATGTTAATGACAGAATTTTTATAGCTGTCCAAGTGGCTCCATTCACCTTCTGCCAGATAGCATTCCCCAACTTCCCTTTGGCAATATTTAGTCAATTAAAGGCAAATTGGCTTATGTGGAAAGACAAGACTGTAAAAATTTGAAAAGAGATTATTGTATTCTTTTCATCTCTGTATATCCAGCTTCTAGCAGTGTCTGTCAGAAACTAAGTACTCAGTAATGCTTGAAACAAAATAAATTTTAGAAGTTGGGAAAGGGCATTGAAGAAACAGAATTCTCTCTTATTTCAATTTCTCTGCTCAGCAAGTTTGGAATAAGAAATGGATCCAGTTGAATAATTTAGTGACACATTCCTTTTTTATTTTATGAGAGCTTTATGATAATAAAGTTTAGAAAATATCACCATCATGGGTCATACAAAATTAAGTAGGTTTAGGCAATTCTAGGTGCATGTCTTCTTAGAAGCAAATTGTTCTTTGATTTGAAAACATGATGAATATTTGGAGAAACTCAAATATTTGAGAAACAACTTACACCATAAGTTTTATATGCTCACTCTTATATTCATAATGATTGGTATAAGAAGAAAATCATGTTTTGTCATGATTTGATCCAAATAACAATAATAGATAAAATATTATATGAGTGTTTAATAATATAATTTTCTGGATAATAAAAGGTATGAGAACTTTAAAGCTCTTAATAACTTGTCAGTAGTATAGTCAATTGAAAATAAAATCTCAGGGCGCCTGGGTGGCTCAGTGGGTTAAAGCCTCTGCCTTCAGCTCAGGTCATGATCTCAGGGTCCTGGGATCGAGTCCCACATTGGGCTCTCTGCTCCGTGGGGAGCCTGCTTTCTCCTCTCTCTTTGCCTGCCTCTCTGCCTACTTGTGATCTCTGTCTGTCAAATAAATAAATAAAATCTTTAAAAAAAGAAAAGAAAATCTCAGTTAAAGTTGACAATTTCCATATAAAACAAAATTTCACCCTATATTTATATTTAAAGAAAGAAATAGCAAAAACCTTAACTCAGGTATTGCAGAAGGATAACCATCTTCTTTGAAGATGTGAAAACTTTTAAACATTTCTTAAATGTAGAGATAAAAATTGTTTGGTTAAGGAGAAGGTTAATTGTCAGGTGAACAAGGTGACTTCCTTCTATTAAAAAGGCATTAAGGCTAAAGCTGTTGTTACATGAGCTAATTTTGTACAAGCCATGAAAGATACAAGGCTCCTTCATTTTATTCCATGTCATCAAAACAGGGATTTAATTGGCTACAATGTAGTTCAATTGAGCCAATAAAAAGTATCATTGATTATAATCTCAATAGAACTGTAATGGCAACCATTTTTTACTGTATTGGCAGGCAAAATTGCATTTTCTCTTCGTCTCAGGTCACTTACCACCCAAATGAGCAATTGTTAATGGAACCAGATCATTAGCTTCTGCTGTACTGATTTCCGTGTCACTGCCTGAGTGCACATTTCAATGGACAGAGAATATTCCAGGATGGTTTCTTCTCGTACATGAGGAAGAAATTTGGTAAGTTTTGATAAATGGCTCCATTTATAGCATAAAGAATTACCTAACTGAAAATGCTGACCACTGAGTTGGGAAGACAAATGACTGAGAGTAAGAAGGCTGGTTCATAACCAACAAAATAAGAGAAAATGTAAATTATTCAAAATAAGGCAAATAATATTAGTAGTAGTAATGATATAATTATAATAATAATCACACATCAAAGACTTCATAATTGAGAACCTACTCTGTTCCAGGCAATATGTTAAATGCTTTTACAGACAATACTTTCATTAATCTTTCAACACTCACAGGTAAATATGTAATTTCAAGTTTAAGGATGAAGAAACTAAGCCTAGAGATAAAAACACACTTAACCAAAGGTTATAAAGGAATAGTGCAAATCTCAAACTCTTGACTGGTCAAGAGGCCACACAACTGTTGATTAATAATGTCCAGTAATATTTCTCTTCTGTATGTGCATGTAATTTGTTTGCTTGGTGTTATTGATTATGGAAGAAATTCCATTTATTGCCAGTGTCTCCTGGTTGGATTGCAAAACATGTAAAAATTAATTAGGTTATCAGAGCGACTTAATTTTTTCAGGAAATGGCTAAATAAATGAATGAATGAGTGGCCTACAGTTTTCAGTAGCAATGTAAACATTAAATGACATTACTAGAATCTCAAAATATCATAGAGAGCCACAGGAAATATTACATAATCTATTTTTTTTCTCTCTCTCACTACTTCCTAAAGACCTGTGCATTGTGTTGTTAACTTAAAAGTTGATAGTTGGTGGCCACCCACTGTTGATCAACACTATCAGCACAATTTTTTCAAGAACATTGTTCTCTCATGTGTCTGTGTCATATTTTGGTAATTCTCACAATATTTTAATCTTTTTTATCATTATTATATTTGTTATGGTGATATGTGATCAGTGATATTTATTTATTTATTTATTTATTTTTAAAGATTTATTTATTTAACCTTTATTATTTATTTATTTAACCTTTATTTATTTAATCTTTATTTAAAGATTTATTTATTTGAACGACAGAGATCACAAGTAAGCAGAGAAGCAGGCAGAGAGAGGAGGAAGCAGGCTCCCTGCTGAGCAGAGAGCCCCATGTGGGGCTCAATGCCAGGACCCTGAGATCATGAGTAGAAGGCAAAGGCTTTAACCCACTGAGCCACCCAGGCACCCCTGATCAGTGATATTTAATGCTACTTTCATACTGTTTTTTTCATGCTTGCTAACATGACATCTATTCTGTAATCTTTGGATTAAAGAGTAATTTCAACTTTCAAGTCTTATTATTTAAAAAACACATTTTGAAGGAAAAAATCTGTACTCAGAAAACTATAGGATACTCATGAAAGAAATTGAGGAAGACACACACAAAAATGGAAAAATGATCCATGCTTATGGATTGGAAGAATTAAGATTGTTATAATGTCTATAGTACCTAGAGCAATCTACAAATTTAATTCAATCTCTATCAAAATACCATCAACTTTTTTCAAATAAATGGAAAAATAATTCTAAAATTGTATGGGACCAGAAAAGACCCCAAATAGACAGAGGAATGTTGAAAAAGATAATGAAAGCTGGTGGCATCACAATTCCAGACTTAAGCTTTATTGCAAAGCTTGTAATAATCAAGACAATATGGTACTGGCACAAAAACAGACACACAGATCAATGGAACAGAATAGAGAGCCCAGAAATGGACCCCTCAACTCTATGGTCAACTAATCTTTGACAAAGTAGGAAAGAATATCCAGTGGAAAAAAGACAGTCTCTTCAACACATGGTGTTGGGAAAATTGTACAGCCACATGCAGAAAAATGAAACTGGACCATTTCCTTATACCACACACAAAAATAGACTCAAAATGGATGAAAGACCTGAATGTGTGACAGGAATCCATCAGAATCTTTGAGAAGAACACAGGCAGCAACCTCTTCGACCTCAGGCACATTAACTTCTCCCTAGACACATTGCTAAAGGTAAGGGAAGCAAGAGGAAAAATGAATTATTGGGACTTCATCAAGATAAAAAGCTTTTGCACAGCAAAGGAAACAGTTGACAAAAACAAAAGACAACTGACAGAATGGGAGAAGATATTTGCAAGTTACATATCAAACAAAGGACTGGAATCCAAAATTTATAAAGAACTTATAAAATTCAACACTCTAAAGAACAAATAATTTAATCAAAAATGGACAGAAGATATGAACAGATATTTCTGCAAAGAAGACATCCAGATGGCCAAGAGACACATGAAAAAGTGTTCAGAATCACTTGGCATCAGGGAAATACAATTCAAAACGACAATGAGATACCACCTCACACCAGTCAGAATGGCTAAAATTAACGTCAGGGAATAACAGGTGTTGGCAAGGATGCAGAGAAAGGGGAACCCTCCTACACTGTTGGTGGGAATGCAAGCTGGTGCAGCCACTCTGGAAAACAGTATGGAATTTTCTTAAAAGTTTGAAAATAGAGCTACCCTACAACCCAACAATTGCACTACTGGGTATTTATCTTAAAGATACAAATGTGGTGATCTGAAGGGGCACATGCACCCTAATGTTTATAGCAGCAATGTCCATAATAGCCAAACTATAGAAAGAGCCTAGATGTCCATCAACAGATGACTGGATAAAGAAGATGTGGTGTATATATACAATGGAATATTATTCAGCCATCAAAATTGAAATCTTATGATTTGCAACAACATGAGTGGAACCAGAAATTATTATGCTAAATTAGAAATAAGTCCATCAGAGAAAGACAATTATATGAGTAATTTGAGAAACAAAACAGAGGATCATAGGGGAAGGGGAGAAAAATGAAACAAGAAGAATCCAGGGAGGGAGACAAACCATAAGAGATTCTTAATCTCAGGAATCAAAGTACAGGTTGCTGGAGTGGAGGTGTGGGAGGATTGGGATGGCAGGGTGATGGACACTGGGGAGGGTATGTGCTATGGTGAGTTCTGTGAATTGTGTAAGACTGATGAATCACAGATCTGTACCTCTGAAACAAATAATACATTATATGTTAATAAAAGAAATGCCTTTTGAAAGGGTATAGTTATCAGAGAGTGATTCATCTGCTGGATCTGGGCAAATTCAATTGAAAAAAATCTGGAAAGGATTCACCATTCTGGATACCTTGAAGAATATTTGTGATTCATGGGAAGAGGGTAAAATATCAACATTAACAACATTTTGGAAGAAGTTGATCCCAAACCTCATGAATGACTTTGAGGGGTTCAAGACTCCAGTGGAGAAAGTGCAGACATGGAAGAAATAGCAAAATAACTAGAATTAGAAGTAGAACCTGAAGATGTGACTAAATTACAGCAATTCCATGATAAAACTTTAACAAATGAGGAGTTGCTTTTTATGGATGGGCAGAGAAAAATGGTTTCTTGAGATGGATCTATGCCTGGTGAAGATGCTGTGAAGATTGTTGAAATGACCACAAAGATCTTAGAATATTATATAAACTTAGTTGGTAAAATAACTGCAGGGTTTGAGAAGATTGACACAGATTTTGGAAAAAAAAGTTCTACTGTGGGTAAAATGCCGTCAAACAGCATCACCTACTACAGAGAAATAATTCATGAAAGTCAGTTGATGCAGTAAACTTCACTGTACCTCATTTAAAAAAATTGCCACAGATTTCCAAGCCTTTAACAACCACCACCCTGGTCTGTCGGCAGCCATTGAGTCAAGATTCTCCATCAACAGAAAGATAATGATTTTCTGAGAGCTTGGATGGTGGTTAGCATTTTTCATCAATAAAATTTTTTAATTAAGGTGTATAGAGTGTATTTTTAGGCATAACATTTTTCCATACTAAATAGCTTACAGTATGGTAAAAACAAGATTTCATATACCAAACATTTTATTGGATTCATTTTATTATGATACTCACTTTATTGTGGTGGTGTGGAATGAATCCTGCAATATCTCCAAGGTATGCCTGTCTCTTTTTTGTAGTTCAGATTTTTGCTTTTAATGAACTACAATTAGGCTTATTAAAATACATAGATTCATTTAGTGATTGAAAGAGCAAAAGAAAACTTTGAGAATCAAAGAGAAGTAAACACAAATCATACAATTCATAGTTAGCACACACACATACACACTCTACACATACCATTTTGTTATTAGCTTTTGAGACTCAAAGGGTAAGAAGCAACTGGCTGCCACAAACACCACAAATACACACACCACAAAACAACATCGTGAATTATACATTTCATAAAATTAAAGCCATGCACTGACAAAAATTTCACATAGTGTTCCCTCAAGTGAATTGTTATGTTTATTTTAGTCAATTAATTTAGGAGATTCCTTCTTTTTCAGCTTGATCTCCACAACTGCTTCATCAACTTATATACTACCTTCTATTCTAAAGAAGCTTTTCTTTCCAAATCCCTGTCCTTTGTCAACACTGTCTGCTTGCAACTACTACATTCATAGCCAAATTGACATCAAACTGTAATACAGGAAAAGGCACCCATGTCCTGTGGGCCATGGCTGGATGGCTGGATGTGAGTACATCAAACATGTCATATCACAAAATGAATGTGGGCTAGATGGTACCATTACTGGAGAGAAGTTATACTGAATATAGTCAAAGGCATGGGGAAAAAAAAATCTTTATCCAGGTCCAGAAGGAAAAATCCTGTACAAATAATGTGTTTAATGAAGCAGTAATTTTGTCAGGAGGAACTAAGAGACTTCATAGGATATCTGTTAGGAGGCATTCTATATTGACCCCCTCTCTTTCCCATACTGAATTATATGCTCCTGAGATACATAAGCCTGTGCTCCTATCCTGTTGGATCTGGTAGTTGTACAGTAGAGTTTGTTTGTACATTGTTTCAGTGAATGCTTATTGAATATTTTAACATGGATTCAACCAACTATGTAAAATGTGATCTCTGCCTCTAGGGGACCTGTAGGGTAACTGAAGAAGTAAGGCATGTCCACACCAAAATAAAATATTATTTTAATATGATGTGTCATGGAGTTTAGAATTTCTGGCATTAGAAAGGGTCCTTGAAACCATTAGAAATTACTATTCTAGTAATTTTTCCTCCATATTTTCAAGGACCAGTGTTCCATTGGAATACTTTAAGAATTAATACTCATCTCAAGGGAAAGACAGAGCACATCTAAATATTCATATCCTTACAGAGCAGGTAGGCTGGCATTAATATCCTAAAAGCATTTGCTAGTAATTAGCAGAGCTGAGATCAGGAATAATTAAGTGTCAATGTGCATTAAAAGTAATACATGCTATCTGGTTTCAAAGGGAAGATCCATTTGATCAATACACATATAGCACTAAAGCATATACTCATCACTTTTGAAAGCTAAGTTCTAAATTTCTCAGTTATCCATAAGTGCATAAGCCATGTTAAAGATTTGATAATATTTAATTTTAGAATATTTAGTAGGGGCCAAATTTGCTCTTTTATTTTTCTGTTGTGAGGACCTAAAAAAATTATTCCATTATTGATTTCAGTATTAGCCTAAGTTATACGTAATTAGGAAGGTACAGATCATTATTAACTTCAAAGGCAAAAACAAATGAATTTTGGATGATCTCCTTTTTTTCATAGCTTATTTTCATTAACAGATTTTTAAGAATTAGCATTCTTTCATTTTCAATGGATTTTCAAAACAAATTTTCTCTATAAGTTTAATAGATTTAAAGTGGAAGTAGAAGGTAGAATGACCAAATAAAACAGCATTTTATGCCCTCAAATCCTTTTTATATGGGCTTTATGCACTCATTTGCTTAAAAGCACTGAGAAAAAATACAATATAATGGTTTGTCACATGTTTCTTGGGCTAGATTTACTGTTTAAATGTAGCACTTACCACTCAAGCATAGGAAAACAAGTTCCTTAACTTCTCTAATCTTTAGTTAACTCTTGTGAACTATAGAAATTACGGTGGCATCCATCTTTCAGTATTTTTATAAGATTAAAATTGTATGTTTAAATTACTTAACACAACTCCAAATGCTTAGTATAAACACTGAACAGATGATAGAGATTAATATTAAGCATCACATACCTACAAGATGTCATAGTAGGTACTGTGGGTAAAGAGATAAACTAACACTTCTCAGGCTTATGGAAGAAGATACATATATTGATTTCTTTCAAAATGTAAGTTTTAAAAAAACTGAACGTTAATAAATTTACTTCTGAGTTGTGGTGGCAGATGGAGAGAAATTTATTTTAAGCTAAAATAGGAAATAATTACATAATGGTGAACTCTGTGTGTGTGTGTTTTCCAGTATATTTGAAATGACCAATAGGAGGAATGCAATGTTATAAACTAGATTCTATGAAGCATAGTAAATGGGTAGTTTGCCTTGTTCTGGAAATCTAGGGTTGAAAAGCTCTGGAAAGTGTCTTCTGACAGATTTTTCACAAGTACTCCAATTCTTCTTAGAACCTGGATATAGGTCAATTGAAGACTGAAGGAGGATTCAGAGTGCTCAGGTACAGATACTGAAAAAGGTTCAGGCTAATCTGTCCTACTCAGCTTGGGTTACTATCACAAAATACCATAGATGAGGTGGCTTAAACGACAAACATTTATTTCCCAGTTTGAAGACTGGAAAGTCTAAGATGAAGGTGTTAGCTGTTTTGGTTCATGGTGAGGTCCTCTTCCTGGCTTGTAGAAGGCCACCTTCTTGATATATCTTCACAGAGCCGAGAGAGGAAGATCTGGTGGTGCTTACTTTTCTTATAAGGGTACTAATCTCATCATGAGACCTCCACCTCCTTTGTCTCATCTAAACCTAATTACTTCCCAAAGGACCTTTTTATATCATCAAATTTGGGATCAGATCTTCAACATATGAATTTTAGGTGTACACAAGTATTTGGTCTATAATACTACTTTCAATATCACCACATTTTTTCCCCTATCCTAGGTAAAATATAGGCTCTTTTATTCCCCCTCATGGTTGTTTTGGTCTTTTTCAGCTGTCAGGTGTATCGATATAGAATAATCTCAGAAACTGAATATTATACACATCTGAATTGCTTTTCATAGTTGTCAAAAATTGAGTTTAACTTACTGCAAGCTACTTAAGAGCAATAACTCCATTTTATCCCATTGCTTATTTTATTGTTTTGCAGGATGTTTGACAAATACATGAAGTTAAAAAAAAACACTTTGTAATTTGGATTAAAATCAGTTCTATTTAACAAACATTTATTGAGTATCTTCATGATAGGACTATCAAAATGCTAAAGGTAAAAACTGGAAAATAATACAATTTCTGCTCTTAAGGACTTTATAATTGAATATAGAGACAGATATATAAATGAAAAATGTATACAAAGCAAAATGGGGTAAGTGCTTTAAAAATGGCAAACCAGGGAGAAAGACAAAAAATACTACATTAATCAATCTGCATCAGAAAGGATTTCCCAAAGGAAATTTGAGGTATGACTTTAAAAATGAATGGGGTTGTATTGGCCTGCAATGCCAACTAGATAATGCACAAGGAACAGAGATGTTAGCACAGAGGTGCAAGAGCTTTAAAAATGATACCATATATATATATATATATATATATATATATATATATATACACACACACACACACACATATGTATATATAGATATAGTTATATGTATAATGATATATATACATATAGCTTATCCTTTAATATCTTTTAAAATATATTTGATAGTAACCAAAAAAGATACATCTAAGTTTACAATACAGTTACAATCCTATACTCTACTAATAATTTTATACTTGCATGAACATTTAGGGCAGAAATCTCTTGTGAGATTTTTAAAAATTTTAATTTAATTTAATTTTTGTCAGTTTTCCAAAATTCATTGTTTATGCACCACACCCAGTGCTCCATGCACTCAGGCAAACTGGGTGTGGTGCCCTCCATAATTCCCACCACCAGGCTCACCCAACCCCCCATCCCCCTCTCTTCCAAAACCCTCAGTTTGTTTCTTAGAGTCCACAGTGTCATGGTTTGTCTCCCCCTCCGATTTCCCCCAGCTCACTTCTCTCCATCTCTCAATGTCCTCCCTGTTATTCCTTATGCTGCATAAGTAAGTGCAACCATACAATAATATATTCTCTCTGCTTGACTTATTTCACTCAGCATAATCTCTTCCAGTCCTGTTCATGTTGATACAAAAGTGATTTAACTTGATATTTTACATTTGTGATGACCACTTAAGGTAACGATCCCTAAAATTAAGACAAAAAAGAAAAAAAAAACACAGTATACAATAAGTAAAGGACAGAGACTCAATATAACTTCAGAGTTCTAACTGCTTTTCCTCCCCATTTTGAAAAAAAAAAAATACGGTAATCTATCTACAAAAAAACAAAAAAAAAGGAAGGAGGGATACAGTTGAATTAATTACTTTAATACATTCCAAATAAGGAAACTAGTGATATATGCCACTGTAAGATAAAGAAGGGGAAAGGCCAACATTAAGTCCATAAGGTCGACTTGTATATTTAACTAAAAGTAAAGTATAAGTAAATGTTTTAAATGATAAAATTAAATGTTTTCCATAATACAAACTTAAGCCAGTATTCAATTATAACTGCATCCAATTAAGCCAGTATTCAACTATACACTTATAATTTGCAAATAACTATTTCCCAGACCATGAAGTTCTGTCCTCCTTTAAATAAAATATCATTTCAGATCACTTACACTTATTAAATTCAATGTTTAAAGTAATATTTCAACATTAACTATGTTTTGTTAAAATGTCATGATAATAAAATTGGAAGTCTAGTTTTAAAAAATGAATAGGATTTTTGTAGGAAGTAGGAAAGGTTGACAGAACTGTATGAAAAAGAATACAAATGAATGGAAATATTTGGTTAAAAGCCAAATATGGAGAATGTAGAGTTTGTACCAGAAAAAAACTTGGAAGCACAGCTTAAAACCAGATTGAGGAAAACCTAGAATACTATTCTGAAAAGCTTTTTCTGTGGGTGACGAGAGAGATTGAAGGTGTTGTGGGATTGAGAGAAGCATGATCTTAGCCCATTTTTAGCGAGATAAATCAGAAGGTAGTATGACAGATAGACTGGAAAGTGGTAGAATAGTGATGTATAGTTCCAATAATCAGAGAAATATAATTTAGATAGGAACTACTATAATGAGAGAGAAAATGATAAGGAGAGGAGCAGATAAAAGCCCTCTCATGTGATAGAAATAGTGTTTGGTAACTGAATTATTTTAGAAGGAGAGGTATTAAATACAACCTTCTAATTTTTATCTTGGGTAACTTGAAAGATGATTATTACTATTAATCAAGTAAGAAATGAAGAAATAATAATGATAAAACAGCTAATACTCCGAGAGATTTCAGTGAATTCAATGTTTAAGCCTCATAACAAACCTCTGAGTCAAATATGCTCTTGTTATCCCCATTTCTCAGATAAAAAGCTAAGGATCAGGGAGGTTAAGGAGCTTGCCCAACCAGAGTAAATGAATTGGTTAGTATCACAGCTGGGACCCAAACTCCAGTGTTCTTATGTCCTGGTCCTGGTTGTTGATCATTATGCCATTCTGCTTCCCCAAAAGTAAGAGGAAGAAGTAATCTGGGGCAGAGAACCAGTTGAGTTTTTAAGATGCTAAATTTACAGTATTGTCTAGGCATTAATATGGGACTATCTGGCAAGCATTTTAAGGAAATTTGAGCCTCTTGTTTAAGAAAATGGTTTAAGGGGCACCTGGGTGTCTCATTGGGTTAAGCCTCTGCCTTAGGCTCAGGTCGTGATCGCAGGGTTCTGGGATGGAGACCTGCCTGGGGTTCTCTGCTCAGCAGGAAGCCTGCTTCCTCCTCTCTCTATGCCTGCCTCTCTGCCTATTTGTGATCTCTGTCTGTCAAATAAATAAATAAAAAATCTTAAAAAAAAAAGAAAATAGTTTAAGCATAGACCAATCAATAGTGTTATCTCTGAAAACTGAGGACATAGGTACCTAAAGAATAAGCTAAAACTGCAAAGGTTGTTGTTGTTGTTGTTTTAACTCAATTTGTGAATATAAAGCATATGTGATGAGTTTTTCCTATTGCTAGGTAACTAATTCACCGATTCATAAATCCAGATCCTTTTTTCCTGTTTCTCTAGTTTATTAAAAATAATAGTAAACATATGAGATTTAGTCTTGATAGGTAAGAATTTTAATCTGATTAAAGAAAGCCTACTTCCTCAGAGATGACTATATATGAATATAAAATTCCCTTTGAACTCTAGTTAGCCTCTCTCCTAGATAACAATCTTAAACTGAACTCTCACCCATCACATCTCCATCTCTTGGCATATTGCTATCTATTGCCTTGAAAAGATAGGCACTTCAAGAGAAAGCACATTAGTTAAGCATCAATTGCAACTTAATGGGCCAAGGTATCTGAATGATATTCTACAATGACATTATAAATCTTTCTTTTAGATTGCTGAGGGAATATGCTGCATCTTACCAGAAATCTCTAATGTGGACTTAGCTATCAATAATCTTTTCATAAAATAGCCAATTGAATAGATAGATATATTTGGAGAACAAATAGGCCAGAATGAAAGTGAAAATGCAATAATGTAATGGGCTTAGTATTGGGGTAACATGGTCTGTTGTGAAACAGATATCACAGAGAAAGATGGAAAGAGGGAGGGATGGAGAAAGAAAATTAATTTTAACACATGAATCACAAATGCTGTGTTATTTTTCTGTCTTCTTTAGTAGATGCTCACATCATTCCATCTCCAATCAAGTGAGTAGCAGGTGGCATTTTTATGTGGCTGAATAAGAGGACTAAATCAGCCAAGCGGGTAATAGCTTGCTGTAAGCCTAGCCAGTCTTATCCAGAGATAGCAAAAGCTGTGCCTACATAACTGGGTTTAAATATGATCCACTCACTCATTTTTTTCTCAGTTATACTATATGTTACCAATGTTAGCAAGTTCACAGAGGAAGAAATGATTCAAATAGGGTGTAGGTAATACTGTAAATTCAGGGGCACAGAAAAGAGGCACCATCATTCTTCCATCACCTGACATCCTTAAGATGGCACAAATTCTTGAAATTCATAGGTCATATCAGGCATTTGTCATGGAAAAGAACACTTAGGAACTAATTTCTTAAAAATCTAATCATAAAAATGAAGATTTACTTGTACATTTTGTTTATAAGTTTGGGGTTGAGGGAGAACTCTGACCTGAATTTAAACATTTGGGAAATAGCATCACTAGATGGCATTCAAAACCATAAGATTGAACAAGATCAACAAGGAAATAGTATAAATAAGTAAATAAATAAATAAATAAATAAATAAAAAGATTACTCAAGACACCACAGTAAAAGAAAGGAAAGGACAAGGGGACCAGACCCTTTAATGGCAAAAGTCTCAAGCCAAGATCTGTCTCCACTTTTATGGTGAGTTTTGCCAATACACCATATCCAAGAGAAAAGCGA
The DNA here is from genome assembly GCA_003697995.1 of Taxidea taxus jeffersonii. Classification (NCBI taxonomy): domain Eukaryota; kingdom Metazoa; phylum Chordata; class Mammalia; order Carnivora; family Mustelidae; genus Taxidea; species Taxidea taxus. Next base: position 22,737 of record RCUC01139712.1, read on the forward strand.
GAAGGAATGTATAGCTTTAATGATTAGGACAATAACATATGGAGTAGCGTGTAAGAGCAGCAGAGCTTGTGACATGCCTGCAAACAAAGAGTTCACGAGGTACTTGACCACTATAGGTGTCTGTATTTAAACATTTACTCCCTAGATGAGAACCATGAGCCACAGTAAGAATCCAGCTGCTTTCAGCCAAGAAACTTAAAAGGAGGCCCAACGTTCCTGGCACTCTTCCTTTGCTTTTCAATTAGTCTCATCCAAGGAGACATACAAGTCAGATTTTATCTATCCAGGCACTGTGAATCCCCACAAATAAGATTCAAAATATGTGGTTTATAGAAGAATGGAGTAAGAATGGTCTCAGATAGGCAACGAAGACCATGGAACATACCTGTTTACCATCTAGAAAACAAGAGTATAGCTAACTTCCACTTGAGAAGGCTGACAAGAAAGAGAAGTCTTCCGGGAGAACCAGATTTCTGTTAGAAGGTAAAGAAAAAGGAAACATTAAGAGATTAAAGATATAGAGGATGTTTCTGAGGAAAGACAACAAGTTTCATAAGACATAGTAAAAAAAAAAGTTTAAGAAGTGGAGAATAGTGGGAGATTGGTTTAAAAAAAAGTAATATAATAACTTATATCAGGATCAGAATGTGGGTGTGGGCATAATTTGGGAAATGATTTTTTAAAGGTGACTAATGAAAATAGGGAGATAAGCACAATATTGCTAGTGCTAGTGGTCTCTAAACAAATGGCGTGATGGACAGGCTAGGGTGTTAGAGGGGAGCAGGAGAGAGGATCTCTCCCAGATGACACGGAATTACTGAACCCCTGTTTTATTTCTGCTAAAGCAAGATCAGAGACTTGAAAGATATGGTCTGGAACATGGAGAACTGTCTTACTCTGGTTTTACAGAGCTTCCAGTGTCCCTCTTGAATAAGAGATTCAGATGCATTTATAATTAACCTACTACTCATGTATATGTAATTAATAGTTGCCCACCTACTCATTTGCCTTAGTAAATTCTGAATGTTGAGTACAATAGGTCGATGATGATGGCTATTAAATATTCAATTGTGCAAAATTGTTGGTGTTTTGATATAACTAAGATCAAATGATAATCTCAAAGAAATGTGCTCATGGTTTGCTGTTTGCACAGAATGGTGATGTGTATGGTTATTTTGTGTACTATTTGGCCATTTGTATTCACACAAAAGGATCCTCTACCAGCAATCTGTTACTGGTTATAGCACCTGAGGTATCTATCTCAGACTGAAGAAATGTATTATTTGGAGATAAAGGATCAATAAAAAGGAGATGGTATAGATCAAAGAAGGAGAAAGTTAAAAAAAAAAAGCTACTAAATCAGAAATGACTTTTCAGTCAAAGTTTAGCCCCAGGCATCTCACAACTTAAAAGGCAAAGCTGGAAGAAAGGGTTTTGAAGAAAAAAAAGAAAAAAAGTCTGCTTTACCTTTTTGGAACTATGTTCACTTTTGGACTTGGAGAATCCCAGAGCTTTACATGTTCATTTTATCTTTATAGATTAATCAGTTGGGAAGAATGAGACATGCTGGCAGATCATGTCTGTCTGACACATGCATTCGAAACTTTGAACTTGGTAGTTGGCAGCAAAGAAATGTCTCAAAGTAATTGCAGGATAGAGAACTCAATTCCTACACTAAATGCTGGGTGAACCTAACAACTATGATGTTCATGGTAACACAGTGAGATTCCTTTTTTTAATAGACGGCAATTTACAGGAGGGCAGTAAAATTGTGTCTTTTCCATTATTGTACTCTTAAAGCTTATCACAAGTCCAAACAATAGCACTAAAAGAAAAATAGTAAATATGCTATGCCTGTATGATAAACAGAATAAAGGTAGAGTTTCAGCCTTCTATTCACATACACTGCAATGTAAATAGTGCACCCTGGAATTGTGCAAATGGGCACATTTATGCTTTCCTTGATAATGAATGACTCATATACCCTCTAACGCTCACTAGGCTTTTATTGTATGCTAGGTGTGTATTAAATACTTTACATGTAAGATCTTAGTTAATCCTTATAATAAGACACTGAAGCAAATAATACTTTGATACTATTGATATGCTCAATATCATGGAGTTGGTAACAGGGGAGTTCAAAATTGGGAGTCCAGTGTGTAGCTGGATTGGGTGTCTACAGATTGTGCCATTAATCAAAGCTGTGGAGAACATAATGATGACACTGATACATTAATTGTTATCCAAGTACTTGTGTTTTGCTTTGAAAAACGTAAACAAAGAAAACCACAAACCTGTAGTTTCTGACAACAGTGCAGAAAGAGGAAAGATAGCCCTTTTGAAGTTAGAATAGTTGAATTAGTGCTTTCCAAAGTGAAGTAGCGTGAACTTGGTTTGGGGTGGTATCTGTGGTTTTGGTAGACAAGAAAAGTATGTAGAGAACTCTAAATGGAAGGAACAGCTTTAGCAGAAGTGGAGAGAGAGAAGTAAAAAAAAATGATCTCCATCAGATTAGAGAATCATATAAGGATTATGTTCCAGGATACTTGCCTTGACATTTTGGTGGCTTTTAGGCTATATTTTTTTATTCGACAGAAAGACAATCAAATTCTCATCTTTCCTTGTGGTTTTTATAACATTTTGATGGCTATACTACCAGAAGTTTTCAACCAGATCTTGTCTCAGTCTTATTTGGAAGAAAGTGGAATAATCAGCATTTAAAGATAGTGAGCTTGAAAGAATAAAATACATGAGAGTTGTAGACCACTATTTTATTTATATGTCAGTGCTAATTAAGAAGGTCTAACTTTGTCCAAAAATACCTATAGTGTATCTACTCCTTACAGGACTGGGAGAAGATATGGTTATATTTTTCATAGGGCTTCTCTAAAGATATAAAAGATGAAAGTTTCCTTCTAGGGGAGGGCTCCACCAGGTGTCTAATTGTGCCTAGGGTACTGTTTCTTTGTTCTATATGAATAATTAAACATTTTTGAGGCTTGGAGTAAGTCACGCTCTTAGGCTTTCTCTTTAAATGGAGAGGGTAAAATAGATAATATTTAGAGAAACTTTTCTTCCTTCTACTCATCTCAGTTCCAATTTCTGCAGTTCCCTTTTTAGAGTTTTAGATTTTTCTTTTCAGATGTATAGTGAAGGATTTTAATTTGAACCCCTGAATTTCTTTAATGTTGTAATTTAAACTAATAATAGCTAATACCTCCCTTTGAGTTTCTATAGCAGCTATTACAATAGTACCTAACATTATTAATATTTAAGAAGGAGTCATTATAGTTTTAGGCATGAGACAAATTGAAATTTTTAGCATTAATTGAACACTATTGTTAATGGCACCTTTGCTAATTCTGGTTAAGCCAACTTGTATTGCTTCATTAGAGACAGAAACCTGGAAGTACAGTGATGGGAATAATCTCAGTTTGCAGTATTTGTCAAGTTTAGTGATATGAAAAATGGTATTTTACTCTGAGCATTAAAGCCTAAACCATCCAGACATCTGAGTTTAAGAACTGTCAGTTCAGAAGGATGAGGAGCAGAAAGGAAATGCTTAATCTCTCATTTAGATTACGATTTGATGTAACTGCTTCTCAAGTAACCCCATCCTAACCAAAACATAAGGAAGGAAATGCCTTACATGGATAGGTATTTTCTAAAACACAAGAACATTTAAGCTTTTCTCTTCCTTAACTACACAAAAATGTGCTGTAAGTCTAGTTTGGTATATTTTTTAAAATTAGGATTTATCTAACTTCTTTCTAATGCCTTGATGCTCATATAATTTTTGCCTTTTGCTCCATCATATAGTTGATATGACTATTATTGGCTTGATAGAGTTCTCTGCATGTATGAAATAGAAGAATCAGTTTTTAAAGGTGTTGGGAGAAAAGTGGATCAAGAATACTGGTAGGAGAAATGACCAGAAACAAGAGACAAAGAATAAATCAGGCAGTTATTTTGGTGATCTTACAGTTTCCTTAATCTTCTTGTCACCACACTCTGTGAGTGTCAATTTTTTTTCTTTTTCTTTGCTTTGGGATCTGACCATCTGCCTATTTCTTCCTTTCTGTATTTGACTCTAGGTTTGATCTCTTCCTCGAGATCTATAGCTGAGTTTCTCCCAGAGTGTTGAACATTTCCAAATGATCTCTCTGTTTCATATGCTCTACACAGAAATCTCCACTTTTCTCCAAATCTTGCACTCCTTCTCTTATAATTAATCTTATCAATCACTTTTTTTTTTGGCTAAATATCCTTCCTTACCCAATTCAATTCATATCAGGAGTATTCCCTAAATTCCTACTCAAACAACTAGGCTAGAAAGTGACCGGGATAGAAATGTATATGAATTAAGATTTTTTAAAAAATCAAATGCCTTAAAAGAAATCAAATGCCTTTCTGATCGAACATACAGAATGATTATTAAAATTACCTGAGAAAATGTAATAAATTTTCTAATATCATACCAGGCACTGAGGAACATTCAGGGATAAGAGGCATATAGATATAAAATCTTGTCCCCGGGACGCCTGGGCGGCTTAGTTGGTTAAGTGGCTGCCTTCGGCTCAGGTCATGATCCCAGTGTCCTGGGATCGAGTCCCACATCGGGTTCCTTGCTCGGCAGGGAGCCTGCTTCTCCCTCTGCCTCTGCCTGCCTCTCTGTCTGCCTGTGCTCGCTCTCTCTCTCTCTAACAAATAAATAAATAAAATCTTTAAAAAAAAATCTGCCCTCAATGTAATTATTCTAGAGAGTAAATAAAAATGCCTAAAAGAGAATGAGGTAGATTTTCATTAGCTATTATGTCAATGACAAGAATGTGATGTCTGCGTGGTTTACATGTAAATGTGGAAGGGAAGACAGTAAAGCTTCAAAATGTGTTCTTTTGAGAAAGATTTACTCCACACAGTTGTGTTTCTGAAGGATAAGGCAAGAGTTTTATGTGTCTAGAAAATTTATAGGGAGTGTCTCATCTCTGTATTAAATTGGTATCATACATTGGTTACCAATGTTGGATTGGTTGGATTTTGGATACAAAAATAAAGTGAATTTGAGCTCTAGCTCTTATTGTCTCTATAACCTTAAGCAATTTACTAACCCTCTCTGATATGCTCTCTCTTGTATGCTAACCCTCTTTGCTGTACTCATCTTGTCTGATGTACTAACCTTCTCTGATGTACTAAACTTCCCTAGCATGCTAACCTGTTCTGATACATTAACCCTCTAAGCCTCATCATCTTCATCAGCAAAATGGAAATTATAATAATACCTCCCTCAATACACTTTGGTGAGGGTTCTACTAGATAAATAAATTTAAAATGGTTAATATAATGAATGACTAGGTAATAGTAAATGCACAATAAATACTTCTACTTTTGTTATTACTCGAATTGGTAAAAAAGAAGATTGTCATGATTAATATAATAGTTGGTGAGTACTTTATCATTGATATAAATTTGAAGCAGAAACTCTTTCTATAAAAAACAAAACAAATATTAATTTCTTTATTTTTCTATAACTTATCTTGCTGAAGATCTCCATTCTGTGGGTGGTTAAAAAAAGCAAACAAACTCAGTAATACGAAGCCTTTTTCGATGTTCTCAGGCATGAGTATAGGTTCGGGGATGTTTATATTATGTTGATCTATCTGCATGGGGGGACGGTATCTTGGTCCTCATTCAATATCTTCATTGACTGCTAAGAATGCCCCCCCGCAACCTTTTATTTTCCTGGGCTCACAATAAACATAGTATTTCTGTGTAGATATCTTCAGAATTCTACTCCATTTGCACATGCTCATGAGTAATGCTATTTTCATTCCATACTAAGACGTGGGGAAATTGCCCAGATATATCACAGAGCCATCTCTGGTGTCTTTCTGCCTCACTGGGATACTAACATGAGGCCTGGGGCTTTACTTTTGTCTTAGTGCCTCATAAAGTTAGGAGACTGAATCATCCCTTCTCTCCCTGGGATTTTGTAGGAGGGCATCACAGTGTTAGGGAGGCTTTAGACCCCTTTTCCAGGCATAAGCACTTCAATGATTTCTTCATTCCTTCCAGCTCTTCCCCATTCCCTCAACAAGGACATATTTTCTGGTATTTGGCAGTAGCCCTCGTCCTTTCCCACCCATTTTTTAATATGACTCCACTTGAAATACAGAAATTGATACTTATTTTATTTGTTATGTTTTCTTGAATTTATGGGCATGTAATTTCATGAGTGACTGAAGTCCAAGGGAGGCAGGAGTCAAAATGGATACACTGGTTTTAGAAAATAAGTTTACAAGGGTTTGATAACCTTGACAGATTTCTGTAACCTATAAAGTGCAATGAAATTCTTAGCCAAATGTTATTAGCCATGGTCCATATTTTGGACTTGACTCTACATAGCCAGAGCATAGATTTTGCTACAGTTTTTAAGGGTCATGTTGGACTTCACCAGGTTAAGACTAGGAGCTAATCTCTTAATCATCAGGGGAACTCTGAGTTCTGTGTTCAGGTTTTTCATCCCAAAACTATTAGGAATAAGAAGAGGTGGTTCAAAGTGGAGCCTTGAAAAATGGTTAAAATTTTTCCAAATTGGCCTTCTACAAAAACCAAAATAATTTTACTATTGAAATATAAAGAAAGAAGTAATTGACAGAGTTAGTTACATATTTGCTTTTCTAGAGATGTTTGATGAGAGACCCTGGGAAGAAGCAAAAGTCTAGATTAAAATATCGCAGCAGGGAAGGAGGTTAAAAATATAACAGACATTTTGGTTTAAAGATGGGAGACATTGAAAAATTCTCTGTAGAGTTTATTCCTCTGGAACCCCAGAGACTCTACCATGGACAAAAGAACTAAACAAAATCACAATGACCAACTTATATTAGTCTTAAATCGTGTTTTTCATCCTCTAACATTTCAATATAGTATAGTCAGATACAATAACTCACAGACTGAAAAAACAAAAATCTTAGAATTCCTTTCCTATAGTTCAAGGGTTATAGCCCCTTAAATTTATTTGTTCTTGTCTAAGAGGCAGGTCTTAAAATAAAGATTGGAGGCTTTCTAAATTGTTGCTGCACCTAATGTATAGATATATCCAAGTGTACAAATATTTCTTGACTGGCTCATAAGAACTTTTTTCCTTAGGTTCATACAAAAACTTTTCATATGGGAAAGATCTTTTAAAGAATGCAATGACAAACTACGAATGGATTACATTGACGTTTGGAGCAGTCTCAGAAGTGCCACAGTACAATTTAAATTTGAAATGATTTTTTTTTGTCTTTTCAATCAAAAGATCTATTGGCTAAAATGAGGCAAAAATGAAAAGGAATGAGGAGCAAAGAGAAATAATTCTGTACTCCTCTAAGTAATGATTTAGTGATGAAAGTAATATATAGTACAGACACTGGAAGACAAAAAAAGGCAATGATTTAAGAGTTAGGAAATAAACAGTGGAGATACTTCTTTTTATTTCTTTCTGTACAGGAGCTTAAAAATTATGGGGGGTAGAAAGTTTGTTGAGAACAGAGAGTTGTAGTTTACTTCCTCTCCACAGGTGTATGACTAATTTTGATTCGATTGTCATTAAATCATCACTTGATCTCTTCTGACTGATACAATTGTCCTGTGAGTTGAATACATTAAAAACAGCAAAAGCTTAGATAATGGTTAAGTGAGACACTGTAATTGTTCCATTTCTTGAGTCCAGTAAAAAAATAAACATAGTTATGCAAAAGAGACAATATGATGTAGTCAAAGGTCATAGGGTTTTGCAGTAAATAGACATGGATTTAAAATTAAGCTCTGTTAATTATTGGTGACATAATTTTGATTAAGTAATACCCATTTTTTTTAAAGATTTTATTTATTTGTCAGACAGAGATCACAAGCAGGCACAGAGGTAGGCAGAGAGAGAGGAGGAAGCAGGCTCTTTGCTCAGCAGAGAGCCCCATGTGGGGCTCGATCCCAGGACCCTGGGATCATGACCTGAGCCAAAGGCAGAGGCTTTAACCCACTGAGCCACCCAGGCGCCCCAAGTAATATCCATTTTTGAATCTCAAATTCCTCAAGTATTAACTTAGGGCATAGGGCCATTATGAATCATAAAATGTTTACTAGATTGGTAGGAACTCAATGAATATAAATTGACATAAGGTGAAATGATCTGAAAGTAAGCAATACCCTCCCATTTCTAGCTGGTAAACTATTAAATGTTGTTATGGTGGAACTTACTACTACTATTACTACTTGGTAAATGTGAAAGGTAAAATTTGGTTTAAAGATATCATTTTGTCTAGAGATAAGGATTATAATTTTTTTTAGTTTTCTGAATTTCATGAACATTTCTTTCACAATCAAGCATAGCAAAGCATCATTGAATTTTATGATTCAACTCACAAACATGCCAAAATAAATATCTGAAATTATCTAAACACTTGACAATTTGCTTTTAAATGTAAATGCATGTGCTTGAGTGTCTTGGTGTTTCTTCCTATGAGAAAATAATATTCCATTATTTTGAATAAACTCAGTTGAGTATATCATGTTGAAATACATTATGCATTTTAAAATGGTTCCAGGAAAAAAAAAATCCTTCAAGCAGTGCTTAGTATTTGGCAGTATGTTTTAAGACTTTTAAATATTTCTTCAGTTTATCCAGGAAACAAGCCATATATATATGTATATATATAATATATGGGATATAATAGGGGGAAATGGTTATGCTATATCCATCTTTACCCAGCTTTTTGTAGAGGCCCTTAAGAGCCAGACATTGGAGTCATATTGAATGAAAATTAATTATATTTTAAGCTATGCTATAAAAATACATAATGTAGCAAGTGATCCTACCTTAATTCTCCCCAGCAATAAGAACCTGAACCTCTTACCATTTCCGCCTTACATTGGAGGTTCCAGCTGCCTATGTATGTTCATATTATTTTTGCACACACCAAACTGTTTTTTGGTCCAGATACTTTTCTCTATGCTTTACCGAGGTTTATACCTTTCTCTCCCCAGTCCCTCTTCATTTCCTCCTCCCTATAACCTGATTCCTTCTTAGCTTCAATAGGTCTATTCTTTTTCAAGCATGAGAATGCCTTATGCCCTGATATTATGATCCTATAATTTGTCAAACAAGTTATTTACTAAAACAAACTTGACCTCTTTTGAGAGTAAAAAGAAACACAATGAATTATACTGGGAAAACAGGTGTAAACCAGGAGAGTGCTGTCAAACAGATGGATGGTCATCTTTCCAAAAATAGATTTAGTACTTTTATGGAGAAAATTCTTCTTTTCCACTCTAATCTGGAGAGAGCTCCAGTGAATTATTTTAGCCTTTTCTTTCTCTCTACTTTTTCCACTCCAGGAAAATAAGAGACATACTTGCTTGGTAGAATTTGGAAAGGATGAGAAAAGCCCATTTTTTCCTTCCTTTTCTGGGATACAGCCTGTCAGCTATAAGCTTGTAATCACTGTTCTGGGCTATTTTATAAGCAGAGTATTAAGGTCCCTATCAAAGAGATGACAACAGCTTTTACGATTAAGTAATTCTGCCAAATGTAGGATTAAGTTTGGTAAATCTACCACAACCACACATTTTTATTAATACCAAAAGGGATTTTTATTTATTTATTTATTTATTTATTTATTTAAAGATTTGATTTATTTACTTGACAGACAGAGAGAGATAACACAAACAAGGGAGAGTAGCAGGCAGAGGGAGAGGAAGAAGCAGGCCTCCTATCAAACTGGGAGCCTGACATGGGGCTTGATCCCAGGACCCTGGAATCATGACCTGAGCTGAAGTCAGATGCCTCTGCTGACTGAGCCACCCAGGTTCCCCCAAAAGGAATTTTTAAAATTTCAATTTATTTCCTTCCTTGTTGTATTTCTTCATTCATTGAAGAGGCAAGTGGAGAAGAGCACTGCTAATTACCCCTCTGACCCCAACAGTTACCAGTTCTTTGTTTTCTCATATTACTCAAAATAGCTCTATCATTACTTCTATTATCTTTACCTCTTAACTATTTTTGATAATTTGATAATTATCGGATTATGTGTATTTGTTTACCTATCCTTAAGGATAGGAAAAATATTCATTTTTGTATTCATGGTGACTGGCATACTATAGGCAGATTCTCCATAAAATATTATATACAGAACAAAGAAATGTCTGATTCCTCCACATACATCTAGGCTTTATATGTTGTAGGTTTATGTCCTACAGGACCAAGAAATCAAGTTTCCATATATGGGAAATTTCTGGTATAAGGTAAATTAGATGTAAGACACCTTATATATAATCCTTCAGTTAATTTGTATAACAGTACCACAAAATAGGTGTTATTGTGCTCATTCCATGAATGAGGAAAGCAGCTTAGAGAGTTAAGTGAGTACACCAGTATTACACAGCTGGCAGGTAGAGGAGCATCAGTTCAGGTCAGGACTATCTGCCTCCAAAAGCCTGAGAGTTGTTTTGTTTTGTTTCCTCCTGTGCCACCTTGCTATGACAATGTCTCTCTCAGTAGCAGCATAATAATTCCCATTGGATTTTTGCATACAAATCAATATGAGGTTCTCCATTAATTTTGAAGGAAGATTTTTTTATTAAAGGATGGAAGGAATGAGTTATATTGGAGGCCCAGGTGCCTCATTATTTTCAGAAGAGCATTATGGAATGAAGAATTTGAGAGCCAGAGAGTGCACTGGAGAATTTCTGATATTTAAACACATAGAAGGTGTCATTTTCAGCTTTTCTGGTTTGAAAAAGTGCAGTATGAAGAGATGATGCCAGATTACCTCAAGAGAATAGCAGTGAGCCAACTTGATTAACCTTGAGGAGTCCATGGCATTGTATTTTTATCTCATATGAATAGTAAAAGGCTTCTATGCCTGGATACAGCAGCACATTATTACATCTTTGCCACACCTGATTTCTTTCTTACATCATCACTGTCCAATGCTGTAAACAGCTAAATACGACTTAGTATGAATCAATTTATTTCAACAACTCATGGGTTTCCCTGTATATTCATTATTCTGCTGAACATCAGGCTCTAAGGAGATAAATTAATTATAAACCTGCCTACAAAGATTTTGTAACTTAACAAAATAACGCTAATGTTAGGACAAGTGAGTGCTTCAAAGAAACCAAATACTACTTTGAAAATATAGAGGAAGAAACATCACATTTTAAAAGTAGGATTTAGGGCTCAGTTAAAGGATCGTTGAAGCTATTGTTGAACAAAAGAAAGGCATGGTAGCATAAAAGGTGTCATATCCCACATGGGATTTGAGAGAGCACTGGGGCTGGACCAGTACTTTTCTGCAGTATAGAGTAGATGAAAAGTTTGTAAAGATAATTTGGCGTAAGCCATAGAAACATAATTCCATGTTTAAAAACATGGCAATTTCATGACAAGCATTCAGTTGGCTAATCTTTTCCCAGAGTAGATGATAATGGACTGATTCTCTGAGATTATTTATTTATTTATTTATTTTTATGGTTTTATTTTTAAGCATGTGGGGCTTGAACTCACAACCTCAGATTAAGAGTCACACATTCTACTGACTGGGCCAGCCAGGTGCCCCGCAATTTTCCGAGATTTTAGTATCTGCTGAATGAGTTGAATAATCTCAGATGAACATATGTTAAATGGTCTCCATAGTGCAGAAATTCTCATCATCTTTGCTGTTGTTATGTTCACTGAGGGCTGCTAAGGGAACCCTGTAATGTGTGTTCTTTCCCAGTCTTATGTGTCATCGGGTACATGATATGAAAACAGTGTTCCATGGAGCACATGTTAGAGAATACTTGTTTTAAAAGGAAAGTCAAAGGGTTCAGATATTAATAAGGCTGTTGAGATTCTACTTTTCATTGTAAGCACCTTTATGATGTCTCCCTTCAAGCTGTGTCACACAGATGTGCATGTACACACACAAACACACACACACACACACACACACACACACACACAGAAATACAAGCACATGTCCAGCAAGATTCCTTTCCACACAGGACTCTTACATCTACTGACTCTATTGTGGTGATTTACCCCCTTTTATTTTCTGACTAGGCTTTGCTATCCAGCTTTGAGAGTTTTGCTCACCATCTGATTGCAACTTCAGGCTACAAGTTCTCACCTTAGCTTAAATGCCCTAGCCTTTGGGAAAAGCTTTGACTACTCTTTTTTTTTTTTTTTTTCCCTTGCTCCCAAAGATTTCACTTGCTTTGCTTCCTTCCAAAGGAAGGAAGGAAGGAAGCACTTTCCTTGCTTCCAAAGATTTTCAGCCTAGACTACCTCACATGACTTCTTTTTTCAAACCAAACACGTCCCTATGCTTGGGCTGGTAATGCTCTTGTGATGCACATGCCTCTAGACACCCTACCTGAAATGGGGCCACTATGAAACCACCAGAGAGTCAGACCTTCCCTGAGACATATTTCAGGGGGAAAAATATTGTGAAAATTCTGCTGGGGAGGATTTATACAGGTCATTATAACATTAGGCAACATCACAGAGTATAATCTTCTTTAGTACTTTTCCAGGAAAAGAAGGCTCACATTGTTTGTACTTTGCTTGTTTAGCATAAAAATTATAGTTGATTCTACAGGAATGGTAAAATTATGGTAAAATTTTGTGGGAATGACATTAGTCATACTCCTTTAGTGACAAATGACAGAAACACAACTCAAAAGCAAATCATAACAATAATCATAATAGCAATAATAAAGAAAGAAGAAATAGGAGAACTTGTTGCCTCACTTTCCTGGAAAAGCTAAGTATTATCTGTTTTGATGCTTAAATAATGTTATCATTTCTTTTTTTTTATCTCCCTCTTTTTCTCTTTCTCTCCTCTCAATCTTTCCCTCCCTCCCTCCATCTGTCTTCAAGACACACTTTTCTCTCTCTGGTCTGACTTTTCTCTCAGACTCACCCTACATAGTAGGCAAGTAGGCTGAGGGCAGTCTCAGGCTTACATTCTCTTGGATAACCAACTCCTACATAAATAGTCTCCCTCAGAAGCTTGGCATCCTATGATAGTCTTAGGATGACACCTTTACTTCCCAAGACATACACAACAGGCTCCCCACACTGGAAGGTTCTGTTACCAGAAAAAGTAAGGAAATATTAGTATGAAAAGCAAGCAAAGAAGTCCTTTTTCCCCACTCCCCCAGTGTGCACTCTTTTCCCTCACACACTTTATTTCAAATGTGCTTCCCTATAACATATTACAACTATTGTATTTATAACAAAAATGACTAATAATATTCCCCATAACCCAAATCATATGCAGATGCTGCACTCAGCTTTAGTTCCAGGATCAATAAGTGGTGAACATTTCAATCAGTCTTGCATAAATGTGGCTTCACACAGTCCATAGTCTATACCGAAATGATTAATTCAAATATCTTTCATACATCATAGGATAGTAGATAGGCTAACCAAAGTAATAACATTTATTTAGAAATTTTTTTAACACAAGAATATGAGAACTTCTATTCCAGTTATGTATTGCTGCTTACAAAACCACCCTAACACTTAATGGCTTAAAACAATCATTTTATTGTTTCATGTTTCTTTGAGTCTCACATGTTTTCTCTCTTGTGGTTGCAGCTCAGCAGTAGCTGGGAATGGCATCATTTGGAGGTTACTTATATGCTAGGACAGCTACACTCTCTTCTTTTCCATGTATTTGTGTTGGGGGATCTCTCAATGCACATGATCTCTCTACTTGTTCTTTCCAGCCTCCAGTGGGATAGATGGTATTCTTACATGGTGGGTCAGGGCTCTCTAGAAGGCAATTCCAGCCTTCGCCATTGTAAAGCTGAGGCTCAGAAATGTCATAGCATCAGTTCCTCTGCATTCTTTTAGTTAAAGCTTGTCACTGGGGAATCCTGATTATATATGGGAAGGACCACATAAGGACATGAATTTTGACTATACAAGAAAACAATGCTCTGTGTCATATTCTAAGTTTTGTTGGATGGAAGTAACAAGGACTCATTTCCTCATGAATAGAATTAGTCTCCAGTCTTCTAGTTTTTGCTCTAGGTACTGCTTCCTGAAAGAAGAGCCATGTTCTTATGTTCCCCATGACCTTGCCTCAGTGATGCTAGAGACGTAGTTCTCTGTATAGGCATTCCACCACATTAGCCCACTTTGAATTGGTGCAATTCTGGAGGTCTAGGATAGATGTCTTCACTGAGCAATTAATGGATACATATTTCTTCTCAGATTTTTGTAGTTAATAACTGGGTAATTCAATTTCTGGTCATAACCTAGGTTCGAAACCAAGACAGATATAAAGTAGAGGAAGGGCTATTGAAGCCACATCTGCTCTTACAGCATTTATCTTTTAATTGCAGGCCTCAGGGCTCTACCTAGTCTCTCAGTCTAAGATGATGAAGCATAACAAATCAGCTACTCACAGACTACATCTGAGATGATGGAACAATTACTTCGACTGGGCAATAAAGTATTTGAGAGATGCTTGGCAGATCAAACCCATCTTTTCAAGCCTCCTTGAATCCAGTTTTTGCCCTATTTCTTGCCTCCTGGTTTTTGTATGCACTAACTTTACCATGAGACAAAGCATTTTGACTTTTCAGTTCTCCAAATTTATGATTATCAGATAATCAGTAATCTGGGATTTTTGGCTACAGGCAAAAAGTATTTTCTTAAAGTTATTTTCTTTCTACATTAGGTCAGGAAGGCAGCTTGTCTCTTTGTAATAGAACTTACTGAAATCTGTAAGTGGCCAAGTAAATTTAGCTCATAAATTTCTACCAAGTCTCTTAATGTTACTGCCGAACTATGTACATGTTTTGAGGTGACTTATTAACCAGATTTTTTCCAATCTCATAATAAGAATTATCAATTACTTGGTTTGCATGGTGGTAAGAGATTCATACTAATCTATACAATTTGTAAAACATCTTATGTCATGAATTTATTCATTTGTCATTCACTAAGCAGGATTACATATTAATTATTCAAGACAGATGGATAGTCAGGAAAGATAGTCTTTTATCTCTATCAGCAAACTTCCCCCTCATGTGGAAACCTAAATCCTTCCTGCTGTATTTCAAAGTCTGTATCCTCCTGTTATGACCTCGAGGAAAGAGGCATCCTCTTTTTAGACAGTTGTTATTCCTCCATGCCCTATAAACACTTTAAAGCCATTTTTTGGTCATTGTTGTTCCTGGTCTTCTCCAGAGAAAATGACCAATTCCTGTATGGGAAGAACATATACATGTAAGATATCTTCTGGACACCAAAGATTGATTTTCTTTAGACACAAAATTCTTTTATTTCTTCTTAACAACACTATTCCAGAGCAGCAAATCTTGACAAGCAACAACAATAACAATCATAGCTATATCATGCAGAGAGAACAATCCTTTATCTTTGGACATATAACATGAATGCTATCGGAACAGCAGTTGGCACAAAGCACCAGCACATCTCTGCAAAATATCACCTTAAAAATAAGGACATCCATAAAAATACAAATAAAATCAAAGAGGCAAACATGTTTTGGCTTTAGATTTTTTTTTGGTATTGAGCACAGTACATGTATTCTTTAATAGCTAAGAGAGAGTAAGTTCTTCTTTAATTCTTTAATCACTTCGTTCTATTTCATTTTTTCATTATTATGAAGATATTTTGACTCACTTTACTAATCCCTTTTCTAAAATGTCTCTTTTGTGTTTAAAATAAAACTCTGTGATCTTCCATAAGTTTACTATAGAAATTTTATATCTGGTTGACAATCTTAAGCCAATCCTAATGGGACTCATGTTCAAAGAGTGTTGGAAAACAAAGGGTTCCATTCATTTACTTCTTCCCTTCAAAAGAGTCATTGTCTTTTAGATAGGAGGCTTATCTCTTTGATTTTGAATGTCTTGTGCTTAGCATTGTACTAGCACATAAAACACAGAAATCTCATCAAATTTTTTTTCTTAGAGATTTTATTTATTTATTTGATAGACAGAGATCACAAGTAGACAGAGAGGCAGGCAGAGAAAGAAGAGGAAGTAGGTTCCCTCCTGAGCAGGACGCAGGGCTTGATCCAAGGACCCTGGGATCATGACCTGAGCCGAAGGCAGGGGCTTTAACCCATTGAGCCACCCAGGAGCCCCCAAATTTTGTTTTTTAATACAAAAGATATATAAGGCAAAAAATTAAAGAAAAAATAAACATTTAATTTTAAAGTAAGAATATTTTCTAGACAAACATATTAATTTAGTTAGATCTGCTTGACATTACATATCAATTAAAGACCATATTAAAGTTCATGATATGGAAGACACCTCTGTCACATAGCTCCTGGGGTGGTAAAGTAGCAATGTGAAGGAAGTCACAAAAATCTGCAAATAAGAAATCTAGATGCAGAAATGGATATTCATTATTTCCATAAAGTACCCATCAGACTATAAGCTTTATAAATTGATCTGTTATTATCCTTGTTGGAAAAAAATAACAAAACAAAACACAAAAAGATTAAGATTTATTACAAAGTATTGTGTTTTAAGATCTTTTAAAATTTTTCACATTTTTTTTACTTTATTTAAGCTTTATTTAAACATATGATGTAACCCCACCACCCTCACCCAACCCCTCTTCCCCCCACCCCCATCAGTTTGTTTTATGACATTAAGAGTCTCTTTTGGTTTTTCTCCCTCCCGATCCCATCTTCTTTCATTTTTACTTTTCCTACCACCTTAACTCCCACCCCCGTTGCATCTCCACTTCCTCATATCAGGGAGATCATGTGGTAGTTGTCTTTCTCCAGTTGACTTATTTTGCTAAGCATAATAGAGATGGAAAATTTTTCACATTTTAAGAAGATTTTCTTTCTTTCTTTCTTTAAAGACAGAGAGAGAGGATAAATGCTGGAGGGGAGGGGCGGAAGGAGAGGGAATGAAAGAATCCCAACCAGACTCTGCAATGAGTGCAGAGCCTGATGTGGGACTTGATCTCCCTTCCTTGAGATCATGACCAGAGCCAAAATCAAGAGTTGAACACTTAACTGACTGAGCCACCCAAGTGACCCTTTGTCTTAAGTTCTGATTCAAGATCTGTTGTGTAGAAAAAAAGGCACCATTGGTGATCTTATCAGTGAATTTCTGTAGGCAATATCAAGATAATAACTGTAGATCTGAAGTTGGAAGGTAGAAAAAATTTATTAATTTTGCTTTTTAATATTGTGATAGAAATCACCATATACTTACAGATTTCAAGAATCCACCACCTGATTTCTTTCTTTCCCTCAAAGCTCTTTACTGTTATGCTAAATCTCTCCTGAGGCTACATATGAGAGGACTTTTGGTAGTGGTATGAGCCTGTGGGTTGAGGAGAATGGGTCCTTGCTAACTCTGTGTTCCACAGGATTTCACATAATCTTATAAAAATTTTGTAAATCAATAAACAAAACGTGTAAAATGGTAAATGTTCAAACTCCATGTGATTAAATTGGGTGAATCAAAATACCAGATGCTATTTTGCTCTTCTGCAGTACTGAGAGTTTATTATTGCTACTGACACATACAACAGCTGCAAAGATAATTTTTATGTTCATTATATTTACTATGTTACTGGGAGGATTAGAAGCCCCTGAAGTACATCTTTAAAGATTTTATTACTCTATAAAAGGCTCTGTCACTTTAGACTCCATTAGTCGAGCTCTTTGGATTTGTAATGACATTCTTAGGAAGAGGCACTAGGAAGTCAAGTTGAGGCATCTCAGTGTAGCCCTTTGGAGGCATTGGTGTATGTCAACCTTTCCTCATACAGAAAGGTTTATATAAGATGGCCAATAAAGTCATTGAATAGGAGCACAGGGTGGGGTTTGTTTTAATTCTTATTTTCTGACCAACATAACTCATATATCCTACTTATGAGTTTCCAAGACTTTTAAATGTTAAACAGTATAGTTTTAACAGTAGTGGACTGAGCCTTTTACTTTGTACCAACAAACTATCAAGTCCCCAGAAGCATGGAGGAAGTAGAAGGAATACCCAAGTGTGGTATATTTTTTTCGTGCGAGGAACTTATCTAATAGAGGAGGATCAAGACTACTCATAAAATAGTTAAATATGACAACTTGAGATTTTTGGTTGAACACAAAAAATATTCCTTATATGAATTCTGTAGGAGAGATAGTAGATACCAGAAGTAGTAGTTAAAGAAGAGGTAGTCAGGGAAGATCACATGAAGATCTTGATCCGTAAGTTGTATGGGGTCATTTTCCCAATTAAATCAAATTGTTTTTCATTATTTAGCTACTTTACAGAATAGTCAGAAATCCTTTCTGTAATAGGGATGCCCCTTGGGAAGTACATTCTTAGTTTAACACAACTTCATCATTGAAGCAATTATTATTGTGTGTATAGTGGTACTTTTTCTGTTTTTGATACTGTGGTGGTCAGTTTTGTGTATGAAGTTGATTAGGTGATAGTGCAAGCTATGAAGATATTTTGTAGATGTGATTGACATTCTTAATTAGTTGATTTTGAGTAAAGGAAGCAATCTTTAGTAATCTGAGTGGGCCTAATCCAACCAGCTGGTAGGCCTTAGGAGCAGAAGTGAGGTTGAGGTTTCCTTGTAAATGAAGAAATTCTGTTTGTGGTTTTGGTTCCTTCCCAAGAATTTCCAACCTGTCCTTTCCAATGGCCTGACTTCATATTTTATACTTGTCTAACTAGTCCCCACAGTCACATATACAATTCCTTGCAGTGAATTTATGTATATGTGTATTGTGCATACATGATATTTAATTTAATATATATTTAATTAAATATATTTAGATCTCTCTAGATAGATAGATAGATATCTCCTAAAATCTACTGCTAGTTCTGCTTATCTAATGGAACTGTGACTATTATAGATGCTCTCTTAAAATTGTGCTAATGGATGTTTATATATATAAATATATGTGTGTGTATATATATATATATATACATACATATATGCATGTATATATATAACTAAATAAATAATAATTCCCCATATTATTCTTTTTTTTTAAGATTTTATTTATTTATTTGTCAGAGAATGAGCACAGGCAGACAGATTGGCAGACAGAGGCAGAGGGAGAAGCAGGCTCCCCGCTGAGCAAGGAGCCCAATGTGGGACTCGATCCCAGGACACTGGGATCATGACCTGAGCTGAAGGCAGCTGCTTAACCAACTGAGCCACCCAGGGGTCCTCCCCATATTATTCTTGACAGTGGTTATGACCAGTGGTTATGACCTAGATACAGGGAAAATCTAAAAAGCTTTAAAATTGGTTAGTAGAAAGAGGAGCAAAGAAACATAACAATGGCAGTAATATGTAAATTCAACAGGGCACAACTAAAGAATGTTAAGAAGAGCTTGGAGAAGAATTAAAATTCTTACAAAGGATGTCTTCAGCTTATTGAATTAGCTTCCTTGTTTATAAATTCACAGTTAAAATTTTTCATAATTTCTAATTCAGGAACAAGATACTGCCTTTATTTAGCTGGTGAGAAAATTTATTGTACAGTCCTGATTCCATCATGCAAAGAAATACTTTGTCATTAAGTTAAATTATCTGCTTTATGGTCCTGCTTTTTTGGTTTGTTTTCTATCAACCAAACTCATCACAAATCTATCCAATACCAAATACCTTTCTTCACCATCCCACTTCAATACTACCTATGCTAAAATATATCAGAATCTGCAATATTAATTCACAGTAGGTTAGTACAATCTAATGGAGGCACTTAAAAGAAGAAGAATGAAAATCTGTAAAAGTAAGCTTCTTATTTTATATTCAGCTAATGGCTGGCCTTATTTACTTTGTCACAAGGATGACCTAAGTATTTTTTCTATATGACCTAAGATTTTTTTATATGAAAATGTGTTTTATATGGTTCCATAACCAAATAAGAAGAAAAGAAAATTCTGCATTTGTTTTAAATCCATTAAATATCTAGTATGACTTCTTTTATGTTATTTTGCATTACCTTAACTTTATGGTTGTGTCTATGTTTGATTTTCCCCAAGGACGTATGTACCCAAAGTTCCACTATCTCTGTCCTCTTCTCTATTTCTACAGTCAGTTGGAGAGAAAAATAGAAGACATAAATTAGAAATATCTATTCACAAATTACAAATGCAAATACAAATTCACAAAATACAAAATAAAACGTGATCTCCCTTGTTCTTTACGTTACAATATACATTTAAAAATAATATACAAACTCCTTTGTTAATGATATCACTCTTTGCAAAGAGACCACTTGTCTTAGCAAATAGATTATTTTCTCATCATTCAGTGTGTCTATGTGACTTACAGTTAGTTTTTCTATTATCAGAATGTAATTTTCTTTGAATGTGCTTTAACACTCAATATACTTGTTTGAAATAAAAAAAAATCTCTATCTATTAGGTACACAGAATTCAACACATTTTGAATTTGAACAGGTTTTTGTATGATTTAGGTCTGTGTAAAGCTCCAGTCTTGCTTTTCTGAGCTAAATTTTAAATCTTTTATTTTCTATACTGAATATTTAATATAAAAGAGTGAGGAATTTAAAGAAACTTCTTACTTGGCATATTTTTAAATCCTGAAGTGAGAAAGATAAACAGGAAATTCAGTAGCATGTTTTGGTCTAAAAGACTCCCTGAATCAAAGTATTAGGAAGGGAGCCAGAAACACACACGCACTTTTACAGAGAATATTGACTTGAAATTTATGTGTTTGGATGATAAGTTATCATCATTGATATGGCTTGATTTTTTATAGTTTAAACATAATCCTAAGTGGCAATTAATTGATTGCTTTTTGTAAAAGAGCTTGCTGTCATTGTTAGGAGAGAAAGTAAATAGAAGTGTTTTTCTAGAAGGAAAAATTCTCTGGCAAAATGGGAAGATTTTCTCTGAATGGTGCTAAATTGGCTCTGCATTATAGAATCCATACATGTTCCACATTATTTATCCATGAGCAAGGACCCCTGAAGAATAAGATTAGTTTTAATACATAAAATAGGAAGCTTTAAAGATATTATGGCAGGCAGCATTCTAAGATGGTTGACAATATTTCTGCCTCCCCCTGGTATAGGTGTCCTATATGATGCCTTCCCCTTACATGTGGACTGTAATTATGTATAGAAGATTCTATCTTAGCAGATTTGAGTCATATTTCTTTTCTGGTTTTGAAGAAGTAAGGCTGCCATATTGTGAGAAGACCTCATAGCTAGAACTTAAAGGCAGCTTATGTAAGTGGAGAGCAGTCTCTGGCTGAAAACTGTAAAAAAATTGGGGACCCCAGTCCTCCAAAAGTAAGGAGCTAAATTCTGCCAGTAGGGTGAATGAGCTTTGAGGAGAGCTCTGAATCTGATGTGAGATTGCATCCCTGGCTGTCATCTTGATTTCAGACTTGGGAAAGCTGCAATGGAGGACACAACTAACTAGTACTTGACTTCTGACCCATGGAAATAGCCAGATAGCAAATATATGTTGTCTTAAACTGTTAAGTTTGTGTGAATATTTTACACAGCAGTAGAAAATGAATACAGGTAATTTCTACAAATTTGGCCCATAAATTCTAGGGCTTAAACATCAACTCCATATAGAAGGTATATCTATGGGCTTGGGGCAGTAAAACCATAAAAAGTTTCAGAAGCCAGTGAGTGCCAGGTTCTGTTCATGAATGATGAAAACTGCAGAAAGTTTTCTGCCTACTAATGACATAGGTTCTGGAGATTACTGACAATAATTCGGCTGCATTACTATTATTATTTCCTCCCTTCCTTCCTTCCTTCCTTCCTTCCTTCCTTCCTTCCTTCCTTCCTTCCTCCCTTCCTTCCTTCTTTCCTTCATTCCTTTCTTCCATCCTTCCTTCAATTTCTCTTGCTCTTTTCTTGCTTGCATTATTGGTATTTTTTTTTCTCTCTTTCTTCCTCGTTTTCTTTCTCTCTTTTTTCTTAAAACCTTGTAAAGCTAACATGCTGGGGCCTATTGACTGTTCAACACTTTACATTTTAGTTTATTGTCAGCATCAAAATCCTTGACACCTTCAATCATCTGGCTGTCTGGACCCTGAGTGAATACAATGTAGAATATTGCAGGATTGTCTGATAAGAGAGAACATAGAAAGGAAAGGTGTAGAACAAGAGGGTTTAATGGGGACTGAAGACCTGATAGGCTATGAAAGTAGGATGGACTGAATATCAGGATAAGTTATTAAGACATTGAGATAGGTTTTTAAAAAGTGAAACAAGATAAAATAATGTTTTTGCTGTGTTGTTTAGACATAGCATTAACTTTGGAGGAAATTTTTTTCTGTTTCTTTACTATACACCCAGTGCCCAGAAGAGTCTTTGGCATCTATGATAATAGCTTAATATACTTATATTGAAAGAATGAGTGTTACACATTAAATAACCTTGGTGTTTATTTGAATTTGAAGCTAGAAAGATTGGCATATTTCTTTAATTAATTTAATATTTCCCATAAAACTTAAGATAATGGGACATTGGACAGAAATGGTATGTGGAAAAAAAAAAGAAATGGTATGTGGATCTAAATGCATGTATATGTATTTAGAAAAGATTTTTGAACATTTCCTAGCTTCATGGGATTCAAAATTATTGGACAATAGGAGAATATTAGGTGATTTTGGTTGGTATAACCTAAAGGAGGCACTTAAAAGAAGAATAAAAATCGCTAAAAGTAAACTTCTTATTTTATATTCAGCCAATGGCTGGCCTTATTTACTTTATCACAAGGATGACCTGAGTATGAGGCCACAGAAAAAATGCTACTACAGAAATTATGTAATAAATTTAATTGAAGAGGAATAAAAAATATCGCATTTTATGAAGTTGCTGAAAATATTACCCAAACTAATTAACTTCACCTGGAATTAACCAGCATTTCAAACTGTGAGTTAAATATTAGGAATTGCATATGTTCTCTATTTAGAAATGACTAAGAACTAGTTAGTGGGTCATGGTTTTGTTATAATGGCAAAAATAAAAACATGATAACTTGGGGAAAGAGTAACTTACCTCTCCATTTGCTGCTTTGGCTAGCTCATTGTAATCACGAAGGTTTACCTTTTGATTCTGTGTGGAAAGGGGAAAAAAGTCTGCCACGAAGCCATATCTAAATCACTATTAAAAGTGCAAAGAAATTAATGTAACATTACTGTCTTGTTTTTTGACATTAAAAATGTAAATGTGTCCTTTAAAAAAAATATTTCTGATTGTCAGTTTGTAGGAGTGGAACACTTTTCCTTCTAGGCTCTTTGGCTGGTCTAATAATTAAATTGACACAAAACAGATTAACAGGAAATAAAATAAATTTCATACATACAGAGCCTCAAAGACATGAGACAAGAAATAGGCAATTGAGGCTTATATGCCATCTGGAGGTAAGGTAAAGGAAATAGGAATCTAGGGCTTCAAGGGAAGAATGACAAATCATAGGATTCTGAGAAGAGCAGATATTTGATAAACAAATGTTTTCTAGTCTATATAGGTAAGTCTTTGCATAAAAAAAAAATTATCTTTGTCATTTTAGGTACCTAAGGGGAAGGGAAACGGCTGTTTCTGAGTCGGCTGAATCTTGATTGTCTTCAGCTCAAAATAATTCACATGCCAAAGTGTTGTGTTTTGAAATGGTGTATTCTGGTCCCCCTCAAGTTCAATTCAGAAACTAAAATGTACCAATTGTATTGCTGCAATACTATCTTGGTAGTACATGCTACTATTATGAATAACTAAGTAAGTGATGAATATTTGAAAAGCTGGGAAAATAAATAATAACTCTATAAGGTATAAATCATTTTCTTAGGCAATGTGAATAAAATGGTGAACAAGTTTTCATGCTATTTTTACTCTGGGGGAAATTACCTTCTAGTCGGAGAGATAGGTAAATCAACAAGGTCTATCAAAAACAAGGGCAATTGATGGGGGAAATATTGTACAGTTACATAGAAAGGGTATCCAAGAAAGTTTAAGGAATATCAAAAAACTCTTCCTAGATGAAGGAATATCTAAATCACTGCTAAGGAAGTAGTAGAATTTAACCAGGTTATGGGAGTGGATGGATGGGTAGAGATTCTGGCATTGTTAACAATTTTATGTGCTTCAGATAAAATAGATTGAATTTAAAAAAATATATTAAAATGGTTACTGATGCAAAAAATTATGAAATGATTTGAATGCACCTGAAGTCAGAGAACAATAAGTATAATATGTTTTAATAAGTATAATTTTAAAGATTATTTAGCATAAGAACATGACTTCAGACATGGCAACACTACTTTTTTATTTAAAAATTTTGTTTTGTATAAAGGTAGTCTCTTCTGTCTCTGTG
This sequence comes from Taxidea taxus jeffersonii, assembly GCA_003697995.1. Lineage (NCBI taxonomy): Eukaryota > Metazoa > Chordata > Mammalia > Carnivora > Mustelidae > Taxidea > Taxidea taxus. The sequence goes on from RCUC01139712.1 coordinate 47,100, forward strand.
AAAAGCTAGAAATTTACCAAGCAAAAATATAAGGAATTTATTTGGAAGATTAAGTAAATAGGTCAGCAAAGAAGTCACTCAATGACTTTCTGTTAATTTAATGCATTATTTGATCATAGTTATGATAAAAATGGATCAAGAAAAGGTTATAGTAAATTTCATATTATATTATTTCCTTAGACACAGAATTAGGCAATGAATTTCTGGTAGGATTTATTTTAAAAGAAATAGAACAAACTTTTAAGGTATAGATGATAGGTGTACTAGATAACTAGAGATAGTAATTGTGATACTGTGATTTACAATAAAAATATATATTTGGTCTTTGTACTGTGTTTAATAGAGAGCTTCCAAAACTCTTGAAATTCCTTAGGTGGTGAGAGAAGTAAAGATATTTTTGTTATGTTAATGAAGTGACTTTTGGATTGCTCATAGGTCACCTAAGAATGGAATGGTGAAGGGCTGGAGATTGAGTGGATTACCAATGACCAATAATGTAATCAATAAAGTCTATGTAATGAAGCCTCCATAAAAATCCAAAAGGATGAGGGGGTAGAAGAGCTTCCAGTTGTAGATTGGAGGAGGTGATGAGAGTGAGTCACTCAGAGAGAGCTTGGAAGTTCTACACTCTTTTGCCCTCTGTATTTCTTTCGTCTGGCTGTTCTTGAGTTACATCCTTTTTATAATAGATCAGTAATCCAGTAGGTAAAATATTTCTCTGAGTTTTGTGAGCCTTTTTAACAAATTAATCAGACTCATGGGGGGGAATCATAGAAGCCACTGACTTATAGTCAGCTGGTCAGAAGCATAGGTTATTACTAGAAGCATTGGATGTTACCCGAGTTTGCAACTGGCATCTAGGTTGGGGGTCGAGAGGAGGAAAATCTGGTGGGACTGAGTCTTCAACCTGTGGAATCTGATACTATCTCTGGATAAATACTGTCAGAATTAAGTTGAATTGTAGGACATCCAGTTGGTGCCCTGAGCTCTCCTTGGTGTGTGGGGACCCTACATTCCTTCACATTGAAATTGGGTACAGAACTCAGAAGACTTATGTAACCTCATGTAATGGTCATGTCAGTTCATTGTATTTACCTCACTAGAGCACTATGAACACCCTTATAATGGACTTGACAATTAGTTTTCTGAATAACATTTTTATATTTTTATTTTGTTGACATCTAGATAGTATTTTATTTATTGTTTTTTTTAAAAAATATTAACATATAATGTATTATTTGCCCCAGAGGTACAGGTCTGTGAATCATCAGACTTACACACTTCACAGCACTTACCATAGCATATACCCTCCCCAATGTCCATAACCCAACCACCCTATGCCTACCCGACCCCAGCAACCCTCAGTTTGTTTTGTGAGATTAAGAGTCTCTTATGGTTTGTCTTCCTCTCAATCCCATCTTGTTTCATTTTTTCCCCATCCTACCCCCCATAACCCCCCAGTCCTGCCTCTCAAATTCCTCATATCAGAGAGATCATATGATAATTGTCTTTCTCTGATTGACTTATTTTGCTCAGCATAATACCCTCTAGTTCCATCTATGTCGTTGCAAATGGTAAGATTTCATTTCTTTTGATGGCTGAATAATATTCCATTGTGTATATATA